>LGRX02006784.1:0-27238 GCA_001247695.2 Cymbomonas tetramitiformis
AATCTCTCCAGGCAGAATTCATACAAATCCCTTGCATTCAATATCTTTCCATACCACTTATCCGTTGTTGCCATTACCGCCAAACTAGCCTCATGCTTCACCGCAACTCCCATTGCATCTTGCTCGCCTCGTGCGTGGGATGTCTCAAAAAAGTTTCGTTGGCACGGTATGCCAAGCCCTCGTACCCAATCCATCGGGCGCCCGCTCTCCACCACATCCGCAAAGGCCGTGCCGCATTTGTTCTGCGCCGCACTCCCATCCGCCCACTCGTGAATGAATTTTGGGAGGGGCAAACCTCTTTTCTGAAAGTACTCCTTGACGATGAGTTTACGCATGTGCTGGATGGCACGGTGGCTATGGGGCATGTCGTTGCCCATAAAGTACAGGTAATCCTTCACAATGATGGGATTCTCCTCCGTGGACTCCACCCCGTCCACCTCCTTTACCGCATGCCGCCATAGCACGCAGCATAGTAGCGAGGCCTGCTTCACAATCCAATGCAAGGATTGGATTGCCCGTGGAATGTTCAATGCATGGTTCTCGCTGAAGTCGAAAGAAGGAGGCAATGGCCCAAGGGCAAATTCTCCTTGCACTTGTTGAACATGTTCATCGTGTGTTGGGCCATAAAGCAATGGTATGGATATGGCTTTAAAAATGGACAGGTTTGCCCACTCACCCCGGCTAGTTCTTTCACCGCCCAGTCCTCATCTGCATCCTTCCGCACGAACTTGCCCGCGCACGAACACTTCTTGGACTCCCCCGGTACATGCCCCAGCACACACCCTTGTAACTTGGACACGAGCTCCCCTACCGGAGTCTTCTTATGCACAAACTGTACTCGGTGTTTGTTCTTCCCGTCGTCGTCGGTTCCCACCACCGCGCTCTCGTAGGTACTCCACTCAACCTGCTGACCGGCCTTTCCTATCTCCGCCTCGCACAGCTTCAGGTTTCGCAACCCCCCGCAATCCTCGCACGACCCATCCAAGCAAGGCATAGCGTGAAACTCCGCAGGCTCTCCGTCTGCCCCCGTTGGCTTCGGGCACAACAACGACGCTACAAACTTTGACGTCGACGAGCCAACCTCGGACCGCCCGCAGACCTTGTCCGGGAACGCCTCTGTCGGCTTTCGATTGGATAGAACTGCCCTCTGCCCCCCTAGCAGAGGGCAACACGTCCTATCCTCGCACTCGCACTTAGAGTGCAATACCTCGTGCGCACGGTTGTATGCTGTCAATGCCAACCGGAAGTCCTCGTGATATCTGCAGCAGCAGGATATCGTGTCCCTCCGGGTAAGCCTGCGCACTTCCTTCGGCTTCTTCTGCTCGAAAGTCCTCAAGCCCACCTTCACATCAGGTTCCTTCTTCTTGAACCTTCTGAACACCTCCAGCTGCGTCATTTCCAGCCACTGCTTTGAGGCCTTTTCAACTCTCCCGTCTTCACGTCGAACCTGTATGACATCCCTTTTGCAGGTGGACACCCGCGTTATCCCTGGGCTGAGCCAGAAGTCCCTTATTTTCTGCAACACTTCGGCGTTCGGGGCGTCCTTTGCCTTCTTCTTCACTTCAGTCACCAAGCCCTTCAGCAGCCCGCTTCCTCGCCTTCCTGCCAGGCCCATACCAGCTTGCAAGTTCCGGTGCCCTAACTGCCCTGTGGTTACCACACCGACTTTTATGCCTAAAACTCCGGCGACCTCTTGCACTGTTTCTGACGCCCCTCCCCAAACGCCATCGCTGCTCCTGCCAGTTGAATGTCGCGGTCTAGTTTGCAGCGGCTGCTTGCGAGGGAGGCGAAGGCCGCACGTAAGCTGCTCACTATGCCCATACCCACGCGATCCTCTGGTGCACGCATGCCACCACGCACCGCTGTTTGAATGCCGCTGTCCAACGTTTGCACATAGTTCGCGAGCGCTCCTGGTATCAAATCGTCACGCGCGTTCTGAAATACCCCCTGCAGCTTCTTGTTCCAGTGACTTTTGCTTCCCCGCGGGATACCGATAGCAGCGGTAGCGCCCGATCCCCCCTCTTCAGGGACCCGATCAGCGATATCCACTCGCAAACGCTTCCTCGCGCGAGAGTCCGCCTGACGTCGCCTTGCTGCAGCGCGCCGTTTCGCAACAGTGGATACTGGCGTCGTCCCAACTGCAGGCGACGCTATACGCGATTCCACAGCGGGCGGTCTAGGGGATGCCACAGCGGGCGCCACAGCGTGCGCCACAGCGGGCGCCACAGGAGGCGCCACATCCAACCAGTACTTAGCGAAGGCTGTGATGCGTGAAGCAAGTTCCACGCCACGCTCTACATCTGCTGCATCCACCGGGTACACCTCAGGGAAATCATGCGCCTCTTTGCCAAGGCTTTGCAACAACGGCGGTAAGTCAACTAACACTCGAAGAGAAGACATTGTCCCCGATAGCTGTTGGGTGTGGCAAAAGCCACAGGTGGGAACCTATGCAATTAGTTCCCCCCTTAAAGTCTAAATCAGTTCCATACTGCAGTAGTAGGGCGGTCCGCTGCTGTACTCTCTCTGACTTTGTTTTTAAAAAAGCAGTTCCCAATTCACCCCCCTATAATCGTCCAGGCCCTCTGCTTCCATCAAGACATCCCAAGCGCAAGGTAGACAAGCGAGCGCGTACTGGTAGTCGGTAATATCGCACAAATAGCAATCAGGTCCAAACCATACGTGCACTCTTGCTCTCCTATTGCAATAGTCGCACTTCATGATACTTGAGAGTTTAAGTCTTTCGAGTTTGCACTTTCGCGTCCGGTGTTATGCCCGTTCAGGTCTAGTTCACGCATACACGCATCACCGGCCGCGAGATCTAAGCTCCGATGTGACTGGACTGATCTCGCGGCCGGTGAAACTTTTCTTCATACACATCAGATTATGGTATAATTGCGCAGAAGATGTCACCGGCCGCGAGATCAAAGTCTCCCTGTGACTGGATCGATCTCGCGGCCGGTGAAATTTTTCTTCTTACACATCAGATTGTGTATAATTGCGCAGAAGATGTCACCGGCCGCGAGATCTAAGCTCCGATGTGACTGGACCGATCTCGCGGCCGGTGAAATTTTTCTTTGTACACATCAGATTATGGTATAATTGCGCAAGAAGATGTCACCGGCCGCGAGATCAAAGTCTCCCTGTGACTGGCCTGATCTCGCGGCCGGTGAAGCGCATGCGCATTTTCAAAGCTTTGCAAGTTAGTTACAGTACGGTTTGGCGAAAGTGCTCACAAGTTTCTCAGTTTGTTTAGTAACACCTAGTTACTAAAATCTTCTATATACTTATACTCTCAATACTTATCGAGAAAAAAATGGCCAGTCGTGGAAATAAAGCGCTTTCAATAGCCTTCGGCGCGGAAGCGCAACCCAAGCGGAGCAGGCAATCTCTGTTCCCCCCTCGCCTAGGATGCGTGGTGCCCGATTGCCCGCACATTGGAAAGGCACCACTGGTCGAAGTGCAGGCGACGAAGTGCACTCTATGCCAGGGCTTTTTTCACAGGGGTTGCGGCACGGAATCTCCGCAGTACAAAGGGGAATGCAAGCGCTGCGGGGACATTACCCGCGAGCACTGCCTGTTTTGCGGGAAGGGTGCAGCGCAGGGCGCTCCTGTGGGCCACGCATGCAGAATTTGTAAACGCGGGTTTCACGGCCGTTGCGCGGTTGGCCTCGGGGTGGAGATGGACGATATGGCTTCTTGCCATCGGTCCAACTGTAAAGGCCCGTTTCACGGGCTGTACAAAACTGAACCTGCGTTTTTTGACAAGCAGCCCTCCGGCTCATTGGCCTTGCCAGCACAGGAGGCAGCAGGGGAGGCGATCGCGGGAGGGGATGCTGCACAGCAGGCGGCAGGGGAGGCGATCGTGGCAGCAGGAGGGGAGGCAGCGGAGGCAGGAGCGGTCCCCATGCCTATGCTTTTCATGACGATAGGAGAAGGGGAGGCGTCAGAGGAGGAAGCACAGGAGGCAGCACAGCAGGCAGCAGGGGAGGCGCAGCGGCAGCAGGAGGGGAGGCTGCACAGGTGCCAGCACCTGTGCAGGCAGCAGGGGAGGCGATGCGCACAGCTGCAGGCAGCAGGGGAGGCGGCGGCAGCAGGAGGGGAGGCTGCACAGGAGCCAGCACCTGTGCAGGCAGCAGGGGAGGCGATGCGGCAGCAGGAGGGGAGGCTGCACAGGAGCCAGCACCTGTGCAGGCAGCAGGGGAGGCGATCGCGGCAGCAGGAGGGGAGGCTGCACAGGAGCCAGCACCTGTGCAGGCAGCAGGGGAGGCGATCGCGGCAGCAGGAGGGGAGGCTGCACAGGAGCCAGCACCTGTGCAGGCAGCAGGGGAGGCGATCGCGGCAGCAGGAGGGGAGGCTGCACAGGTGCCAGCACAGCAGGCAGCAGGGGAGGCGATCGCGGCAGCAGGAGGGGAGGCTGCACAGGTGCCAGCACAGCAGGCAGCAGGGGAGGCGATCGCGGCAGCAGGAGGGGAGGCTGCACAGGTGCCAGCACAGCAGGCAGCAGGGGAGGCGATCGCGGCAGCAGGAGGGGAGGCTGCACAGGTGCCAGCAGGGGAGGCGATGAAGGCAGGACCTGCAGAGGAGCCTGGGGAGGAGGATCCTGCTTCGAGGGTACAGCCTTCCTTGCTGTACCCTCCTGATTGGCAAGCGCAGCTGGAAAGAGCCGGTTATTTCGTCGCTTATATGCAAGATGAAGCGGACCTGGACAGCCTGCACGAGGAGTTTCACAAAGGGTACCAGACGAAAAAAGTGCGGCAGAACTTCATGGAGGGCAAGGAGAAAGGGGTGAAGGTTCACTCGACACCGGACGATCACCGGTTCATTGTCGACGTGGAGGAGAAGACAGGGTTGATGAATCGGTTGGAGGCGTTGGGGGGGGATGTGCTGGGAAAGCTGGGGGAGGTGGATAGCAGGGACTTAGAAATGCGCTCTGGAATGATGGCACGGACATGCCTTATGACGCACTGCGGAGCGGAGCGGCAAGGGAGGCACTACGACGAGGGGGAGTACGGAGTGCTCACGGTGTACACGGAGGAGTATCAGTTTGTGGTGTACCCTGGGTCGCACAAGGTGAAGGTGGGGGAATCCCATGAGGGCAGGGGGTTGGCGGGGGTAACACTCTTCTTGAATGCGAGGAGTGTGGTGGTGTTTCATGGGAGGTTGGTGCATTGCGGGGCGGAGTTCAAGCACACGGGGTGGCCGCGCTGGTCCGTACACTTTTACATCGACTTGGTGGGAGCGAACCCGCCGGAGAACGTGACGTTTCCGGTACGGGCCTTGTCCGGTCCGCTCTCGCGGATACAGGCCTTGGACTCACGACAGCTGCTGCCTAATCCGCCGATGACAAAATATTATTTTAGAGCTTTGTATGAGGAGATCAACTACTGCGTGGCGATAAATTGTAATTCTCCCACGATCGCCTGGACCCTCCACGAGAAGGTGAGCCTGCGGAATAGTCTTCGGGGGGATATGGCGTTTGGGAGGGTGGTGACGCACGAGAAGCACCCGAGCAAGTGCTGGATTGCGGGCCCCGCGGTGAAACCTGGGAAACCGCAGAACGGGGGGGGTTGCTGGGTGTATGGGCCGTGGAGTCTGGAGGGGGCGGAGTCAGGAGAGCGTCGTTTGGTGCTGTTCCGAGTGAGCAGCCTCACGGCTAAAGGCGGAAAAAGGTTGCAAATTATGATCGAGGAGGAGGCAAGGAAGGAGGCTGCTGATCTTCTGCTGGAAGCCTGCAAGTGCTTTCAGGAGGCGCACAAGGCGGGCACTTTTGAGCAGGTCGCCAGCTTCAATCACCACTGGAAGAAAGAAGAAGACTTTCTGGCTGGTGAGCTGAAGCCGGTGTATGGGGGGCCAGCGGATGCTGTCCCGAAAACAGGTGCAGCGGAGAATGCGGCCAGAAAGCGGGAGGAGGTGGCGAGGCAGCAGGCGGCGGCGAAGGAGGCAGCCACAAAGAAGGCTGCAGCGACCAGGAAAGCAGCAGCGGAGGCAGCCAAGGTTGCAGCGAAGAAGGCAGAGCAGCAGGCGAAGGCAAAGGCAGCAGCGGAGGCAAAGGCAGCAGCGGCGGCTGCTCAGAAGAAGGCAACAGCAGCTGCTGCTGAGAAGGCAGCGAAGGAGGCAGCAGCTGCTGCTGCTGCTCAGAAGAAGGCCAAGGCAGGGAAGGTCGCAGGGACGAAGAGGAGTGCGGATGAGGCAGCGGCAACTACCACGAGAACCAGATCCAAGCGGCAGGTTGGTCCCCGTGGGGTTCCGGTGGGGTCGCAAGAGACCTTGCCAACACCCATTGCTACTGCTACGGAGGAGGCAGGGTGGGGGGAGGATATGTTTTCTCCGTTGGAGCCCCTGAATCTGTGGCAAGGCACGCCATCGGAGGAAACCAGGTCGGTGGACGGGGTGAGCGTCGGCAGGGAGGAGGGGGCGGCAGGCCTGATGGAACTGGTGTCACAGGCGGAGGTCGTGACACCAAGTCAGGAAATACTGCGGGAGATCGCTGACGTGAAAGCAAAGCTGCAACTTGCTAAACTGAAGCGAGAGTTGGCAGAGCTAGAAACACAGCCTGAACCCGAACCACCTGTCGTCGCCCATGCGAAACCCGCCGAATCCGCGGCGACGATTGCTGCCGAATCCGCGCCGACGGTTGCTGCCGAGACACCGCCGCCGATTGCTGCCGATACTGCGCCGCCGGTAGCGTCTGAGCCTCCCGTGGCTGGTATGGGCTTTGGCGTGGCTCCGATGCCGGTGGCGTGGTATCCGACTGGGAACCCCTTTCCTTCTCAGGGACCGGCTGGCAACAACCCTCTGGTTCAGCTTGCGCAGTTGCAAGGATTGGGGCTTGGACAGCAATATGCGAGCCCCTTTCTGGGGGGAAGCATGAACAGCCTGATGTTGCAGGCGCAACCGCACGGGGTGGAGCCAACCATGTCCGTCACCATGTCTGTGAACCAGGTGCAAATGTTGCGTGCTGCTATGCTGGGCGGCAACCAAGGAGGTGGCCAGCCTAATCTAAGCCATGCGAGCCTGAATTTTGATGAGTTTTGCAATGTGCTGGGGCCACACTTTGGGCGGCGGTAGGTAGGACATAATGTGTTTGTTACGTATTGTTAATGTTATTTTAGAGTATTGCTAGTGTTGGTGTGCTTTCATGCTTGCAATATGCATGCACATGGTTGCATGCATGCATGGTGTGCTTTCATGCTTGCATTCATTCTTGCAATATATTGTGGCATGTTGATAACTTTCTACATGTTATAATTGCCGAACACCACGGTTCGAACGTGCACACACTTGATTCCGATGTTATTATGAATAATTCCTCTAGCACCCGCGCACTGAAAATGGCCTGTCCAGGCCCCAGAAACAGCCATTTTCGCCCCCGGCGAGCACCCAAATAAAATTTTCTCATTATTTCTTCGACAAAGTGTTTAGTGAGGGTCCCCAAAAGATCCCACGAACTTCAAACACGCGATCCCGATCTTAGTATATCCAATTCCTCTAGCACCCGCGCACTCAAAATGGCATGTCCAGGCCCCAGAAACAGCCATTTTCGCCCCCGGCGAGCACCCAAATAAAATTTTCTCATTATTTCTTCGACAAAGTGCTTAGTGAGGGTCCCCAAAAGATCCCACGAACTTCAAACACGCGATCCCGATCTTATATCCATTTCCTCTAGCACCCGCGCACTCAAAATGGCCTGTCCAGGCCCCAGAAACAGCCATTTTCGCCCCCGGCGAGCACCCAAATAAAATTTTCTCATTATTTCTTCGACAAAGTGTTTAGTGAGGGTCCCCAAAATATCCCACGAACTTCAAACACGCGATCCCGATCTTATATCCAATTCCTCTAGCACCAGCGCACTCAAAATGGCCTGTCCAGACCCCAGAAACAGCCATTTTGGCCCCCGGCGAGCACCCAAATTAAAATTTCTCATCATTTCTTCCACTAAGTAGTTCGTGATGGTCCTTGAAAGGTCCCACGAACTTCAAACGCGTGATTTGGTCACCTAACTGAAATCCTCTAGCCCCCGCGCACGCAAAATGGTCCGCTCAGGCCCCAGAAACAGCCATTTTGGCCCCCGGCGAGCACCCAAAAAAAATATTCTCATCATTTCTTCCACTAAGTTGCCCGTGATGGTCCTTGAAAGGTCCCACGAACTTCAAACGCGCGATTTGGTCACCTAACTGAAATCCTCTAGCCCCCGCCCACTCAAAATGGCCCGAAAACAGCGTTTTTTTCCCCCGGCGAGCACCAAAAAAAAAAACCAAAATTTTTTCCTCACGGGGTCTTATTATTGCCCTAATAAGGCCTAGTAACTCTCCAAACATCATAAAACCTCCATTTAGATCGATTATGCATTTTCTTGCCGAACTTTTTGCGACGGCTCATTCCCACATCCACGCTGGAGCGTCTGAACAAGATGCTGGGGCGAGAGTGGATGCGGGAGGGGAGTGCACTCGAGCAGAAATGGGATGAGAAGTTTGCTCATCGGCTGGTGAAGTACAAGGACGAACATGGGCACTGCGACGTTCTATGAACGCACCCGGACCTGGGCCCATGGGTAAACACGCAGCGTCAGCGCAAAAAGGACGATACGATGGCCTCGGAGCACGAGGCGGCGCTGAATGCGCTTGAGTTTGACTGGAAGTCTGCCGCTGACGACCAGCTGGAGAGCAAGCGCGGGCGGGAGGACATTCCCACATCCACGCTGGAGCGTCTGGACAAGATGCTGGGGCGAGAGTGGATGCGGGAGGGGATTGCACTCGAGCAGAAGTGGGATGAGAGGTTTGCTCAGCTGGTGGAGTACAAGGACGAACATGGGCACTGCAACGTTCCATGGACGCACCCGGACCTGGGCCCATTGGGTAAACTACACGCAGCGCAAGCGCAAAAAGGACGGTACGATGACCTCGGAGCACGAGGCGGTGCTGAATGCGCTTGGGTTTGACTGGAAGTCTGCCGCTGACGACCAGCTGGAGAGCAAGCGCGGCCAGGAAGATATTCCCACATCCACGCTGGAGCGTCTGAACAAGATGCTGGGGCGAGAGTGGATGCGGGAGGGGAGTGCACTCGAGCAGAAATGGGATGAGAAGTTTGCTCAGCTGGTGGAGTACAAGGACGAACATGGGCACTTCGACGTTCCACATTCGCACCCGGACCTGGGCCCTTGGGTAGACAGGCAGCGCCAGCGCAAAAGGAAGGGTACGATGACCTCGGAGCAGGAGGCGGTGCTAAATGCGGTTGGGTTTGACTGGAAGTCTGCCGCTGATGACCAGCTGGAGAGCAAGCGCAGGCGGGAGGTCATTCCCACATCCACGCTGGAGCGTCTGGACAAGATGCTGGGGCGAGAGTGGATGCGGGAGGGGAGTGCATTCGAGCAGAAATGGGATGAGAAGTTTGCTCAGATGGTGGCGTACAAGGACGAACATGGGCACTGCGACGTTTTACAGTCGCACCCGGACCTGGGCACATGGGTAAACACGCAGCGCCAGCGCAAAAAGGCCGGTACGATGACCTCGGAGCAGGAGGCGGCGCTGAATGCGCTTGAGTTTGATTAGAGGTCTGCCGCTGACGACCAGCTGGAGAGCAAGCGCGGGCGGGAGGACATTCCCACATCCACGCTGGAGCGTCTGGACAAGATGCTGGGGCGAGAGTGGATGCGGGAGGGGAGTGCACTCGAGCAGAAATGGGATGAGAAGTGTGCTCATCAGCTGGTGGAGTAGAAGAACAAACACGGGCACTGCGACGTTCCACATTTGCACCCGGACCTGTGCACATGGGCAAACAGGCAGCGCCAGCGCAAAAAGGCCGGTACGATGACCTCGGAGCAGGAAGCGGCGCTGAATGCGGTTGGGTTTGACTGGAAGTCTGCCGCTGACGACCAGCTGGAGAGCAAGCGCGGGGGGGAGGACATTCCCACATCCACGCGGGAGCGTCTGGACAAGATGCTGGGGCGAGAGTGGATGCGGGAGGGGAATGCACTCGAGCAGAAGTGGGATGAGAGGTTTGCTCAGCTGGTGGAGTACAAGGACGAACATGGGCACTGCAACGTTCCATGGACGCACCCGGACCTGGGCCCATTGGGTAAACAAACGACGATCGCTCTTAACTGGAAGATGCGCTTTGAATTGGAAGATTTTTTGAAGGTCATTGTTTTGATGTTTTTTACATTATTTTAAACATATCATGCCCAAAAAATAGGGTGGTTATAATTTTGGAAGTTTTTCTCATCGTACGAGGCGGGGTTTGCAGTATTCTTACGATCGCACTAGTCACATCACTAGTGCGATCTGACTTCGCACTAGTCACGCGACTAGTGCGGACTCAAGCGACACACGGCCGTACGGGGCACCCAGCGATGAACCAACGACATTCCGGTCACTCATGATCATTTTGGAAGCATTTCAAACCAAAAACAAAAAAATAAAGGATTTGGAAGGAGTGACTTCTTCCAATTCAGAGCGTTCGACGTTTATAACACGCAGCGCAAGCGCAAAAAGGACGGTACGATGACCTCGGAGCACGAGGCGGTGCTGAATGCGCGTGGGTTTGACTGGAAGTCTGCCGCTGACGACCAGCTGGAGAGCAAGCGCGGGCGGGAGAACATTCCCACATCCACGCTGGAGCGTCTGAACAAGATGCTGGGGCGAGAGTGGATGCGGGAGGGGAGTGCACTCGAGCAGAAATGGGATGAGAAGTTTGCTCATCGGCTGGTGAAGTACAAGGACGAACATGGGCACTGCGACGTTCTATGAACGCACCCGGACCTGGGCCCATGGGTAAACACGCAGCGTCAGCGCAAAAAGGACGATACGATGGCCTCGGAGCACGAGGCGGCGCTGAATGCGCTTGAGTTTGACTGGAAGTCTGCCGCTGACGACCAGCTGGAGAGCAAGCGCGGGCGGGAGGACATTCCCACATCCACGCGGGAGCGTCTGGACAAGATGCTGGGGCGAGAGTGGATGCGGGAGGGGAATGCACTCGAGCAGAAGTGGGATGAGAGGTTTGCTCAGCTGGTGGAGTACAAGGACGAACATGGGCACTGCAACGTTTCATGGACGCACCCGGACCTGGGCCCATTGGGTAAACAAACGACGATCGCTCTTAATTGGAAGATGCGCTTTGAATTGGAAGATTTTTTGAAGGTCATTGTTTTGATGTTTTTTACATTATTTTAAACATATCATGCCGAAAAAATAGGGTGGTTATAATTTTGGAAGTTTTTCTCATCGTACGAGGCGGGGTTTTCAGAATTCTTACGATCGCACTAGTCACATCACTAGTGCGATCTGACTTCGCACTAGTCACATCACTAGTGCGATCTGACTTCGCACTAGTCACGCGACTAGTGCGGACTCAAGCGACACACGGCCGTACGGGGCCCCCGGCGATGAACCAACGACATTCCGGTCACTCATGATCATTTTGGAAGCATTTCAAACCAAAAACAAAAAAATAAAGGATTTGGAAGGAGTGACTTCTTCCAATTCAGAGCGTTCGACGTTTATAACACGCAGCGCAAGCGCAAAAAGGACGGTACGATGACCTCGGAGCACGAGGCGGTGCTGAATGCGCGTGGGTTTGACTGGAAGTCTGCCGCTGACGACCAGCTGGAGAGCAAGCACGGGCGGGAGGACATTCCCACATCCACGCTGGAGCGTCTGAACAAGATGCTGGGGCGAGAGTGGATGCGGGAGGGGAGTGCACTCGAGCAGAAATGGGATGAGAAGTTTGCTCATCAGCTGGTGAAGTACAAGAACGAACATGGGCACTGCGACGTTCTATGAACGCACCCGGACCTGGGCCCATGGGTAAACACGCAGCGCCAGCGCAAAAAGGACGGTACGATGACCTCGGAGCAGGAGGCGGTGCTGAATGCGCTTGGGTTTGACTGGAAGTCTGCCGCTGACGGCCAGCTGGAGAGCAAGCGCGGGCGGGAGGACATTCCCACATCCACGCTGGAGCGTCTGGACAAGATGCTGGGGCGAGAGTGGATGCGGGAGGGGAGTGCATTCGAGCAGAAATGGGATGAGAAGTTTGCTCAGATGGTGGCGTACAAGGACGAACATGGGCACTGCGACGTTTTACAGTCGCACCCGGACCTGGGCACATGGGTAAACACGCAGCGCCAGCGCAAAAAGGCCGGTACGATGACCTCGGAGCAGGAGGCGGCGCTGAATGCGCTTGAGTTTGATTAGAGGTCTGCCGCTGACGACCAGCTGGAGAGCAAGCGCGGGCGGGAGGACATTCCCACATCCACGCTGGAGCGTCTGGACAAGATGCTGGGGCGAGAGTGGATGCGGGAGGGGAGTGCACTCGAGCAGAAATGGGATGAGAAGTGTGCTCATCAGCTGGTGGAGTAGAAGAACAAACACGGGCACTGCGACGTTCCACATTTGCACCCGGACCTGTGCACATGGGCAAACAGGCAGCGCCAGCGCAAAAAGGGCGGTACGATGACCTCGGAGCAGGAAGCGGCGCTGAATGCGGTTGGGTTTGACTGGAAGTCTGCCGCTGACGACCAGCTGGAGAGCAAGCGCGGGCGGGAGGACATTCCCACATCCACGCGGGAGCGTCTGGACAAGATGCTGGGGCGAGAGTGGATGCGGGAGGGGAATGCACTCGAGCAGAAGTGGGATGAGAGGTTTGCTCAGCTGGTGGAGTACAAGGACGAACATGGGCACTGCAACGTTCCATGGACGCACCCGGACCTGGGCCCATTGGGTAAACAAACGACGATCGCTCTTAATTGGAAGATGCGCTTTGAATTGGAAGATTTTTTGAAGGTCATTGTTTTGATGTTTTTTACATTATTTTAAACATATCATGCCCAAAAAATAGGGTGGTTATAATTTTGGAAGTTTTTCTCATCGTACGAGGCGGGGTTTGCAGAATTCTTACGATCGCACTAGTCACATCACTAGTGCGATCTGACTTCGCACTAGTCACGCGACTAGTGCGGACTCAAGCGACACACGGCCGTACGGGGCACCCGGCGATGAACCAACGACATTCCGGTCACTCATGATCATTTTGGAAGCATTTCAACCCAAAAACAAAAAAATAAAGGATTTGGAAGGAGTGACTTCTTCCAATTCAGAGCGTTCGTCGTTAACACGCAGCGCAAGCGCAAAAAGGACGGTACGATGACCTCGGAGCACGAGGCGGTGCTGAATGCGCTTGGGTTTGACTGGAAGTCTGCCGCTGACGAGCAGCTGGAGAGCAAGCGCGGCCAGGAAGATATTCCCACATCCACGCTGGAGCGTCTGAACAAGATGCTGGGGCGAGAGTGGATGCGGGAGGGGAGTGCACTCGAGCAGAAATCGGGGATGAGAAGTTTGCTCATCAGCTGGTGAAGTACAAGAACGAACATGGGCACTGCGACGTTCTATGAACGCACCCGGACCTGGGCCCATGGGTAAACACGCAGCGCCAGCGCAAAAAGGACGGTCCGATGACCTCGGAGCAGGAGGCGGTGCTGAATGCGCTTGGGTTTGACTGGAAGTCTGCCGCTGACGGCCAGCTGGAGAGCAAACGCGGGCGGGAGGACATTCCCACATCCACGCTGGAGCGTCTGGACAAGATGCTGGGGCGAGAGTGGATGCGGGAGGGGAGTGCATTCGAGCAGAAATGGGATGAGAAGTTTGCTCAGATGGTGGCGTACAAGGACGAACATGGGCACTGCGACGTTTTACAGTCGCACCCGGACCTGGGCACATGGGTAAACACGCAGCGCCAGCGCAAAAAGGCCGGTACGATGACCTCGGAGCAGGAGGCGGCGCTGAATGCGCTTGAGTTTGATTAGAGGTCTGCCGCTGACGACCAGCTGGAGAGCAAGCGCGGGCGGGAGGACATTCCCACATCCACGCTGGAGCGTCTGGACAAGATGCTGGGGCGAGAGTGGATGCGGGAGGGGAGTGCACTCGAGCAGAAATGGGATGAGAAGTGTGCTCATCAGCTGGTGGAGTAGAAGAACAAACACGGGCACTGCGACGTTCCACATTTGCACCCGGACCTGTGCACATGGGCAAACAGGCAGCGCCAGCGCAAAAAGGGCGGTACGATGACCTCGGAGCAGGAAGCGGCGCTGAATGCGGTTGGGTTTGACTGGAAGTCTGCCGCTGACGACCAGCTGGAGAGCAAGCGCGGGCGGGAGGACATTCCCACATCCACGCGGGAGCGTCTGGACAAGATGCTGGGGCGAGAGTGGATGCGGGAGGGGAATGCACTCGAGCAGAAGTGGGATGAGAGGTTTGCTCAGCTGGTGGAGTACAAGGACGAACATGGGCACTGCAACGTTCCATGGACGCACCCGGACCTGGGCCCATTGGGTAAACTAATAACACGCAGCGCAAGCGCAAAAAGGACGGTACGATGACCTCGGAGCACGAGGCGGTGCTGAATGCGCGTGGGTTTGACTGGAAGTCTGCCGCTGACGACCAGCTGGAGAGCAAGCACGGGCGGGAGGACATTCCCACATCCACGCTGGAGCGTCTGAACAAGATGCTGGGGCGAGAGTGGATGCGGGAGGGGAGTGCACTCGAGCAGAAATGGGATGAGAAGTTTGCTCATCAGCTGGTGAAGTACAAGAACGAACATGGGCACTGCGACGTTCTATGAACGCACCCGGACCTGGGCCCATGGGTAAACACGCAGCGCCAGCGCAAAAAGGACGGTACGATGACCTCGGAGCAGGAGGCGGTGCTGAATGCGCTTGGGTTTGACTGGAAGTCTGCCGCTGACGGCCAGCTGGAGAGCAAGCGCGGGCGGGAGGACATTCCCACATTCACGCTGGAGCGTCTGGACAAGATGCTGGGGCGAGAGTGGATGCGGGAGGGGAGTGCATTCGAGCAGAAATGGGATGAGAAGTTTGCTCAGATGGTGGCGTACAAGGACGAACATGGGCACTGCGACGTTTTACAGTCGCACCCGGACCTGGGCACATGGGTAAACACGCAGCGCCAGCGCAAAAAGGCCGGTACGATGACCTCGGAGCAGGAGGCGGCGCTGAATGCGCTTGAGTTTGATTAGAGGTCTGCCGCTGACGACCAGCTGGAGAGCAAGCGCGGGCGGGAGGACATTCCCACATCCACGCTGGAGCGTCTGGACAAGATGCTGGGGCGAGAGTGGATGCGGGAGGGGAGTGCACTCGAGCAGAAATGGGATGAGAAGTTTGCTCATCGGCTGGTGGAGTAGAAGAACAAACACGCGCACTGCGACGTTCCACATTTGCACCCGGACCTGTGCACATGGGCAAACAGGCAGCGCCAGCGCAAAAAGGACGGTACGATGACCTCGGAGCACGAGGCGGCGCTAAATGCGGTTGGGTTTGACTGGAAGTCTGCTGCCGCTGATGACGACCAGCTGGAGAGCAAGCACGGGCGGGAGGACATTCCCACATCCACGCGGGAGCGTCTGGACAAGATGCTGGTGCGAGAGTGAATGCGGGAGGGGAGTGCATTCGAGCAGAAGAAGTGGGATGAGAAGTTTGCTCAGCTGGTGGAGTACAAGGACGAACATGGGCACTGCAACGTTCCATGGACGCACCCGGACCTGGGCCCATTGGGTAAACAAACGACGATCGCTCTTAATTGGAAGATGCGCTTTGAATTGGAAGATTTTTTGAAGGTCATTGTTTTGATGTTTTTTACATTATTTTAAACATATCATGCCCAAAAAATAGGGTGGTTATAATTTTGGAAGTTTTTCTCATCGTACGAGGCGGGGTTTGCAGAATTCTTACGATCGCACTAGTCACATCACTAGTGCGATCTGACTTCGCACTAGTCACGCGACTAGTGCGGACTCAAGCGACACACGGCCGTACGGGGCACCCAGCGATGAACCAACGACATTCCGGTCACTCATGATCATTTTGGAAGCATTTCAAACCAAAAACAAAAAAATAAAGGATTTGGAAGGAGTGACTTCTTCCAATTCAGAGCGTTCGACGTTTATAACACGCAGCGCAAGCGCAAAAAGGACGGTACGATGACCTCGGAGCACGAGGCGGTGCTGAATGCGCGTGGGTTTGACTGGAAGTCTGCCGCTGACGACCAGCTGGAGAGCAAGCGCGGGAGGACATTCCCACATCCACGCTGGAGCGTCTGAACAAGATGCTGGGGCGAGAGTGGATGCGGGAGGGGAGTGCACTCGAGCAGAAATGGGATGAGAAGTTTGCTCATCAGCTGGTGAAGTACAAGGACGAACATGGGCACTGCGACGTTCTATGAACGCACCCGGACCTGGGCCCATGGGTAAACACGCAGCGCCAGCGCAAAAAGGACGGTACGATGGCCTCGGAGCAGGAGGCGGTGCTGAATGCGGTTGGGTTTGACTGGAAGTCTGCCGCTGACGGCCAGCTGGAGAGCAAGCGCGGGCGGGAGGACATTCCCACACCCACGCTGGAGCGTCTGGACAAGATGCTGGTGCGAGAGGGGATGCGGGAGGGGAGTGCACTCTAGCAGAAGTGGGATGAGAGGTTTGCTCAGCTGGTGGAGTACAAGGACGAACATGGACACTGCAACGTTCCATGGACGCACCCGGACCTGGGCCCATTGGGTAAACACGCAGCGCAAGCGCAAAAAGGACGGTACGATGACCTCGGAGCACGAGGTGGTGCTGAATGCGCTTGGGTTTGACTGGAAGTCTGCCGCTGACGACCAGCTGGAGAGCAAGCGCGGGCGGGAGGACATTCGAGCCGTCGCAAAAAGTTCGAGTGTCACAAAGTGGTCACATGCATAATGCAACATTTGCAACTTTTTGGAGTTGTGTGACCTTTTAAGGTCAATTGTAAGACTCGGAATGAAATTTTTTTTTCAAAAAAAATATTTTCCGGCTCGCCGGCGGCCAAAATCGATGGTTTTTGGCCTGAAAAGGCCATTTTGAGTGCGCGGGTGCTAGAGGATTTCCCGTCGGTGTCCGAATCGCGTGTTTGAACTTCGTGGGACCTTCCAGGGACCATCACGGGTCACTTAGTGGAAGAAATGATGAGAAATTTTTGTTTGGGGTGCTCGCCGCTGGGACCAAAATGGCCGTTTCTGGGGCCTGAGCAGGCCATTTTGCGTGCGCGGGGCTATAGGATTTCAGTTAGGTATCCGAATCGCGCGTTTTAAGTTCGTGGGACCTTTCAGGGACCATCACGAACTACTTAGTGGAAGAGATGATGAGAACTTTTAATTTGGGTGCTCGCCGGGGGCCAAAATGGCCGTTTCTGGGGCCTGGGCAGGCCATTTTTCGTGCGCGGGGCTATAGGATTTCAGTTAGGTATCCGAATCGCGCGTTTGAAGTTCGTGGGACCTTTCAAGGACCATCACGAACTACTTAGTGGAAGAAATGATGAGAAATTTTAATTTGGGTGCTCGCCGGGGGCCAAAATGGCCGTTTCTGGGGCCTGAGCAGGCCATTTTGCGTGCGCGGGGCTATAGGATTTCAGTTAGGTATCCGAATCGCGCGTTTGAAGTTTGTGGGACCTTTCAAGGACCATCACGAACTACTTAGTGGAAGAAATGATGAGAAATTTTAATTTGGGTGCTCGCCGGGGGCCAAAATGGCCGTTTCTGGGGCCTGCGCAGGCCATTTTGCGTGCGCGGGGGCTAGAGGATTTCAGTTAGGTATCCGAATCGCGCGTTTGAACTTTGTGGGACCTTTCAAGGACCATCACGAACTACTTAGTGGAAGAAATGATGAGAAATTTTAATTTGGGTGCTCGCCGGGGGCCAAAATGGCCGTTTCTGGGGCCTGAGCAGGCCATTTTCAGGGTTTCAGGGTTTGTGCTACATGTAGGTCAACGATAACATCGAATTCGCAAGCAACCCATGTCCGTTGCATTCCTATGGGGTTTCGCATTATGATTGCAAGCATATTGGACCATTATAACCCATCAAAGATTAAGTTACACAAGTGCAGCTAGGATACGTTGATGCTCCGCCTCCGGTACTATCAAGTAGTCCTGCCTGCCTACTTTGCGCTTCCTCAGAGCCACTTCCACACACACTATATGATGTGAGTACGTCAAACATTTTCTGCTATTGTCTACAAAGTACTCCGTGCATGTGCTTTCATCCCTCCATTCCAAAAATCTGCCTTCAACAACGAACTCGCCGGGGGTAGCATGCACTCCTGCCCCTGCACTCCCCCCCACACCCTGTGTGTAGTAGTCGTCTTTGATGCCGTCCGCGTCTAGCACTTGATGCACTCCACCTAGCGCCTTCACCAAATAATAGTGGTGGTTCTCATCTCCCCCCGATGAGCGTGCAAAGATGCTTCCTCGTGAAACCTCCACTTGCGCCACGTCGTGCGCCTGCTCCGCTGCACGCATCCTCGTTCGCCGCTCTTCCCCTACCGCCTCCGCCACCATCGTGAAAGGCACCCATTCATCCACATGACTCTTATAATGGCACCCTTCACTATCCGGTTGCGGGTGCTCACATTGTGCGTAGCAATAATCGCAATAACATGGACGATCACGCTTCAACCCAACCATTAGGCCAACTCCCGCCCGCACCGAGTGCAACGCCAAAGTGCCATCCACCGTCTTGAAGCCCTGGCCCGACTCGTCGACATCGCCATCCTCCACCAAAAAGAAGAACCGCTGCCCAAATGCCGAGCGCCGGTTGGATCCTTGGTCCTTCGCAAACCGCAATCTCTCAAGGCAGAATTCATACAAATCCCTTGCATTCAATATCTTTCCATACCACTTATCCGTTGTTGCCATTACCGCCAAACTAGCCTCATGCTTCACCGCAACTCCCATTGCATCTTGCTCGCCTCGTGCGTGGGATGTCTCAAAAAAGTTTCGTTGGCACGGTATGCCAAGCCCTCGTACCCAATCCATCGGGCGCCCGCTCTCCACCACATCCGCAAAGGCCGTGCCGCATTTGTTCTGCGCCGCACTCCCATCCGCCCACTCGTGAATGAATTTTGGGAGGGGCAAACCTCTTTTCTGAAAGTACTCCTTGACGATGAGTTTACGCATGTGCTGGATGGCACGGTGGCTATGGGGCATGTCGTTGCCCATAAAGTACAGGTAATCCTTCACAATGATGGGATTCTCCTCCGTGGACTCCACCCCGTCCACCTCCTTTACCGCATGCCGCCATAGCACGCAGCATAGTAGCGAGGCCTGCTTCACAATCCAATGCAAGGATTGGATTGCCCGTGGAATGTTCAATGCATGGTTCTCGCTGAAGTCGAAAAGAAGGAGGCAATGGCCCAAGGGCAAATTCTCCTTGCACTTGTTGAACATGTTCATCGTGTGTTGGGCCATAAAGCAATGGTATGGATATGGCTTTAAAAATGGACAGGTTTGCCCACTCACCCCGGCTAGTTCTTTCACCGCCCAGTCCCCATCTGCATCCTTCCGCACGAACTTGCCCGCGCACGAACACTTCTTGGACTCCCCCGGTACATGCCCGAGCATACACCCTTGTAACTTGGACACGAGCTCCCCTACCGGAGTCTTCTTCTGCACAAACTGTACTCGGTGTTTGTTCTTCCCGTCGTCGTCGGTTCCCACCACCGCGCTCTCGTAGGTACTCCACTCACCCTGCTGACCGGCCTTTCCTATCTCCGCCTCGCACAGCTTCAGGTTTCGCAACCCCCCGCAATCCTCGCACGACCCATCCAAGCAAGGCATAGCGTGAAACTCCGCAGGCTCTCCGTCTGCCCCCGTTGGCTTCGGGCACAACAACGACGCTACAAACTTTGACGTCGACGAGCCAACCTCGGACCGCCCGCAGACCTTGTCCGGGAACGCCTCTGTCGGCTTTCGATTGGATAGAACTGCCCTCTGCCCCCCTAGCAGAGGGCAACACGTCCTATCCTCGCACTCGCACTTAGAGTGCAATACCTCGTGCGCACGGTTGTATGCTGTCAATGCCAACCGGAAGTCCTCGTGATATCTGCAGCAGCAGGATATCGTGTCCCTCCGGGTAAGCCTGCGCACTTCCTTCGGCTTCTTCTGCTCGAAAGTCCTCAAGCCCACCTTCACATCAGGTTCCTTCTTCTTGAACCTTCTGAACACCTCCAGCTGCGTCATCTCCAGCCACTGCTTTGAGGCCTTTTCAACTCTCCCGTCTTCACGTCGAACCCGTATGACATCCCTTTTGCAGGTGGACACCCGCGTTATCCCTGGGCTGAGCCAGAAGTCCCTTATTTTCTGCAACACTTCGGCGTTCAGGGCGTCCTTTGCCTTCTTCTTCACTTCAGTCACCAAGCCCTTCAGCAGCCCGCTTCCTCGCCTTGCTGCCAGCTCAAGGCCCATACCAGCTTGCAAGTTCCGGTGCCCTAACTGCCCTGTGGTTACCACACCGACTTTTATGCCTAAAACTCCGGCGACCTCTTGCACTGTTTCTGACGCCCCTCCCCCAAACGCCATCGCTGCTCCTGCCAGTTGAATGTCGCGGTCTAGTTTGCAGCGGCTGCTTGCGAGGGAGGCGAAGGCCGCACGTAAGCTGCTCACTATGCCCATACCCACGCGATCCTCTGGTGCACGCATGCCACCACGCACCGCTGTTTGAATGCCGCTGTCCAACGTTTGCACATAGTTCGCGAGCGCTCCTGGTATCAAATCGTCACGCGCGTTCTGAAATACCCCCTGCAGCTTCTTGTTCCAGTGACTTTTGCTTCCCCGCGGGATACCGATAGCAGCGGTAGCGCCCGATCCCCCTCTTCAGGGACCCGATCAGGGATATCCACTCGCAAACGCTTCCTCGCGCGAGAGTCCGCCTGACGTCGCCTTGCTGCAGCGCGCCGTTTCGCAACAGTGGATACTGGCGTCGTCCCAACTGCAGGCGACGCTATACGCGATTCCACAGCGGGCGGTCTAGGGGATGCCACAGCGGGCGCCACAGCGTGCGCCACAGCGGGCGCCACAGGGTGCGCCACAGCGGGCGCCACAGGGGGCGCCACATCCAACCAGTACTTAGCGAAGGCTGTGATGCGTGAAGCAAGTTCCACGCCACGCTCTACATCTGCTGCATCCACCGGGTACACCTCAGGGAAATCATGCGCCTCTTTGCCAAGGCTTTGCAACAACGGCAGTAAGTCAACTAACACTCGAAGAGAAGACATTGTCCCCGCTAGCTGTTGGGTGTGGCAAAGCCACAGGTGGGAACCTATGCAATTAGTTCCCCCCTTAAAGTCTAAATCAGTTCCATACTGCAGTAGTAGGGCGGTCCGCTGCTGTACTCTCTCTGACTTTGTTTTTAAAAAGCAGTTCCCAATTCACCCCCCTATAATCGTCCAGGCCCTCTGCTTCCATCAAGACATCCCAAGCGCAAGGTAGACAAGCGAGCGCGTACTGGTAGTCGGTAATATCGCACAGATAGCAATCAGGTCCAAACCATACGTGCACTCTTGCTCTCCTATTGCAATAGTCGCACTTCATGATACTTGAGAGTTTAAGTCTTTCGAGTTTGCACTTTCGCGTCCGGTGTTATGCCCGTTCAGGTCTAGTTCACGCATACACGCATCACCGGCCGCGAGATCTAAGCTCCGATGTGACTGGACTGATCTCGCGGCCGGTGAAACTTTTCTTCATACACATCAGATTATGGTATAATTGCGCAGAAGATGTCACCGGCCGCGAGATCAAAGTCTCCCTGTGACTGGATCGATCTCGCGGCCGGTGAAATTTTTCTTCTTACACATCAGATTGTGTATAATTGCGCAGAAGATGTCACCGGCCGCGAGATCTAAGCTCCGATGTGACTGGACCGATCTCGCGGCCGGTGAAATTTTTCTTTGTACACATCAGATTATGGTATAATTGCGCAAGAAGATGTCACCGGCCGCGAGATCAAAGTCTCCCTGTGACTGGCCTGATCTCGCGGCCGGTGAAGCGCATGCGCATTTTCAAAGCTTTGCAAGTTAGTTACAGTACGGTTTGGCGAAAGTGCTCACAAGTTTCTCAGTTTGTTTAGTAACACCTAGTTACTAAAATCTTCTATATACTTATACTCTCAATACTTATCGAGAAAAAAATGGCCAGTCGTGGAAGTCAAAGCGTTTTCAATAGCCTCCGGCGCGGAAGCGCAACCCAGGCGGAGCAGGCAATCTCTGTTCCCCCCTCGCCTAGGATGCGTGGTGCCGGATTGCCCGCACATTGGAAAGGCACCACTGGTCGAAGTGCAGGCGACGAAGTGCACTCTATGCCAGGGCTTTTTTCACAGGGGTTGCGGCACGGAATCTCCGCAGTACAAAGGGGAATGCAAGCGCTGCGGGGACATTACCCGCGAGCACTGCCTGTTTTGCGGGAAGGGTGCAGCGCAGGGCGCTCCTGTGGGCCACGCATGCAGAATTTGTAAACGCGGGTTTCACGGCCGTTGCGCGGTTGGCCTCGGGGTGGAGATGGACGATATAGCTTTTTGCCATCGGTCCAACTGTAAAGGCCCGTTTCACGGGCTGTACAAAACTGAACCTGCGTTTTTTGACAAGCAGCCCTCCGGCTCATTGGCCTTGCCAGCACAGGAGGCAGCAGGGGAGGCGATCGCGGCAGCAGGAGGGGAGGCTGCACAGCAGGCGGCAGGGGAGGCGATCGTGGCAGCAGGAGGGGAGGCAGCGGAGGCAGGAGCGGTCCCCAAACCTATTTCCTTTTCATGCCTTTTGATAGGAGAAGGGGAGGCGTCAGAGGAGGAAGCACAGGAGGCAGCACAGCAGGCAGCAGGGGAGGCGCATGCGGCAGCAGGAGGGGAGGCTGCACAGGTGCCAGCACCTGTGCAGGCAGCAGGGGAGGCGCATGCGGCAGCAGGAGGGGAGGCTGCACAGAAGCCAGCACAGCAGGCAGCAGGGGAGGCGCTCGCGGCAGCAGGAGGGGAGGCTGCACAGGAGCCAGCACCTGTGCAGGCAGCAGGGGAGGCGCATGCGGCAGCAGGAGGGGAGGCTGCACAGAAGCCAGCACAGCAGGCAGCAGGGGAGGCGCTCGCGGCAGCAGGAGGGGAGGCTGCACAGGAGCCAGCACCTGTGCAGGCAGCAGGGGAGGCGATCGCGGCAGCAGGAGGGGAGGCTGCACAGGAGCCAGCACCTGTGCAGGCAGCAGGGGAGGCGATCGCGGCAGCAGGAGGGGAGGCTGCACAGGAGCCAGCACCTGTGCAGGCAGCAGGGGAGGCGATCGCGGCAGCAGGAGGGGAGGCTGCACAGGAGCCAGCACCTGTGCAGGCAGCAGGGGAGGCGATCGCGGCAGCAGGAGGGGAGGCTGCACAGGTGCCAGCACCTGTGCAGGCAGCAGGGGAGGCGATCGCGGCAGCAGGAGGGGAGGCTGCACAGGTGCCAGCAGGGGAGGCGATGAAGGCAGGACCTGCAGAGGAGCCTGGGGAGGAGGATCCTGCTTCGAGGGTACAGCCTTCCTTGCTGTACCCTCCTGATTGGCAAGCGCAGCTGGAAAGAGCCGGCTATTTCGTCGCTTATATGCAAGATGAAGCGGACCTGGACAGCCTGCACGAGGAGTTTCACAAAGGGTACCAGACGAAAAAAGTGCGGCAGAACTTCATGGAGTGCAAGGAGAAAGGGGTGAAGGTTCACTCGACACCGGACGATCACCGGTTCATTGTCGACGTGGAGGAGAAGACAGGGTTGATGAATCGGTTGGAGGCGTTGGGGGGGGATGTGCTGGGAAAGCTGGGGGAGGTGGATAGCAGGGACTTAGAAATGCGCTCTGGAATGATGGCACGGACATGCCTTATGACGCACTGCGGAGCGGAGCGGCAAGGGAGGCACTACGACGAGGGGGAGTACGGAGTGCTCACGGTGTACACGGAGGAGTATCAGTTTGTGGTGTACCCTGGGTCGCACAAGGTGAAGGTGGGGGAATCCCATGAGGGCAGGGGGTTGGCGGGGGTAACACTCTTCTTGAATGCGAGGAGTGTGGTGGTGTTTCATGGGAGGTTGGTGCATTGCGGGGCGGAGTTCAAGCACACGGGGTGGCCGCGCTGGTCCGTACACTTTTACATCGACTTGGTGGGAGCGAACCCGCCGGAGAACGTGACGTTTCCGGTACGGGCCTTGTCCGGTCCGCTCTCGCGGATACAGGCCTTGGACTCACGACAGCTGCTGCCTAATCCGCCGATGACAAAATATTATTTTAGAGCTTTGTATGAGGAGATCAACTACTGCGTGGCGATAAATTGTAATTCTCCCACGATCGCCTGGACCCTCCACGAGAAGGTGAGCCTGCGGAATAGTCTTCGGGGGGATATGGCGTTTGGGAGGGTGGTGACGCACGAGAAGCACCCGAGCAAGTGCTGGATTGCGGGCCCCGCGGTGAAACCTGGGAAACCGCAGAACGGGGTGGGTTGCTGGGTGTATGGGCCGTGGAGTCTGGAGGGGGCGGAGTCAGGAAAGCGTCGTTTGGTGCTGTTCCGAGTGAGCAGCCTCACGGCTAAAGGCGGAAAAAGGTTGCAAATTATGATCGAGGAGGAGGCAAGGAAGGAGGCTGCTGATCTTCTGCTGGAAGCCTGCAAGTGCTTTCAGGAGGCGCACAAGGCGGGCACTTTTGAGCAGGTCGCCAGCTTCAATCACCACTGGAAGAAAGAAGAAGACTTTCTGGCTGGTGAGCTGAAGCCGGTGTATGGGGGGCCAGCGGATGCTGTCCCGAAAACAGGTGCAGCGGCGGAGGCCAAGAATGCGGCCAGAAAGCGGGAGGAGGTGGCGAGGCAGCAGGCGGCGGCGAAGGAGGCAGCCACAAAGAAGGCTGCAGCGACCAGGAAAGCAGCAGCGGAGGCAGCCAAGGTTGCAGCGAAGAAGGCAGAGCAGCAGGCGAAGGCAAAGGCAGCAGCGGAGGCAAAGGCAGCAGCGGCGGCTGCTCAGAAGAAGGCAACAGCAGCTGCTGCTGAGAAGGCAGCGAAGGAGGCAGCAGCTGCTGCTGCTGCTCAGAAGGCAAGGAAGGCCAAGGCAGGGAAGGTGGCAGGGACGAAGAGGAGTGCGGATGAGGCAGCGGCAACTACCACGAGAACCAGATCCAAGCGGCAGGTTGGTCCCCGTGGGGTTCCGGTGGGGTCGCAAGAGACCTTGCCAACACCCATTGCTACTGCTACGGAGGAGGCAGGGTGGGAGGAGGATATGTTTTCTCCGTTGGAGCCCCTGAATCTGTGGCAAGGCACGCCATCGGAGGAAACCAGGTCGGTGGACGGGGTGAGCGTCGGCAGGGAGGAGGGGGCGGCAGGCCTGATGGAACTGGTGTCACAGGCGGAGGTCGTGACACCAAGTCAGGAAATACTGCGGGAGATCGCTGACGTGAAAGCAAAGCTGCAACTTGCTAAACTGAAGCGAGAGTTGGCAGAGCTAGAAACACAGCCTGAACCCGAACCACCTGTCGTCGCCCATGCGAAACCCGCCGAATCCGCGGCGACGATTGCTGCCGAATCCGCGCCGACGGTTGCTGCCGAGACACCGCCGCCGATTGCTGCCGATACTGCGCCGCCGGTAGCGTCTGAGCCTCCCGTGGCTGGTATGGGCTTTGGCGTGGCTCCGATGCCGGTGGCGTGGTATCCGACTGGGAACCCCTTTCCTTCTCAGGGACCGGCTGGCAACAACCCTCTGGTTCAGCTTGCGCAGTTGCAAGGATTGGGGCTTGGACAGCAATATGCGAGCCCCTTTCTGGGGGGAAGCATGAACAGCCTGATGTTGCAGGCGCAACCGCACGGGGTGGAGCCAACCATGTCCGTCACCATGTCTGTGAACCAGGTGCAAATGTTGCGTGCTGCTATGCTGGGCGGCAACCAAGGAGGTGGCCAGCCTAATCTAAGCCATGCGAGCCTGAATTTTGATGAGTTTTGCAATGTGCTGGGGCCACACTTTGGGCGGCGGTAGGTAGGACATAATGTGTTTGTTACGTATTGTTAATGTTATTTTAGAGTATTGCTAGTGTTGGTGTGCTTTCATGCTTGCAATATGCATGCACATGGTTGCATGCATGCATGGTGTGCTTTCATGCTTGCATTCATTCTTGCAATATATTGTGGCATGTTGATAACTTTCTACATGTTATAATTGCCGAACACCACGGTTCGAACGTGCACACACTTGATTCCGATGTTATTATGAATAATTCCCTCTAGCACCCGCGCACTGAAAATGGCCTGTCCAGGCCCCAGAAACAGCCATTTTCGCCCCCGGCGAGCACCCAAATAAAATTTTCTCATTATTTCTTCGACAAAGTGTTTAGTGAGGGTCCCCAAAAGATCCCACGAACTTCAAACACGCGATCCCGATCTTATATCCAATTCCTCTAGCACCTGCGCACTCAAAATGGCCTGTCCAGGCCCCATAAACAGCCATTTTCGCCCCCGGCGAGCACCCAAATAAAATTTTCTCATTATTTCTTCGACAAAGTGTTTAGTGAGGGTTTCCAAAAGATCCCACAAACTTCAAACACGCGATCCCGATCTTATATCCAATTCCTCTAGCACCCGCGCACTCAAAATGGCCTGTCCAGGCCCCAGAAACAGCCATTTTCGCCCCCGGCGAGCACCCAAACAAAATTTTCTCATTATTTCTTCGACAAAGTGTTTAGTGAGGGTCCCCAAAATATCCCACGAACTTCAAACACGCGATCCCGATCTTATATCCAATTCCTCTAGCACCGGCGCACTCAAAATGGCCTGTCCAGGCCCCAGAAACAGCCATTTTGGCCCCCGGCGAGCACCCAAATTAAAATTTCTCATCATTTCTTCCACTAAGTAGTTCGTGATGGTCCTTGAAAGGTCCCACGAACTTCAAACGCGTGATTTGGTCACCTAACTGAAATCCTCTAGCCCCCGCGCACGCAAAATGGTCCGCTCAGGCCCCAGAAACAGCCATTTTGGCCCCCGGCGAGCACCCAAAAAAATATTCTCATCATTTCTTCCACTAAGTTGCCCGTGATGGTCCTTGAAAGGTCCCACGAACTTCAAACGCGCGATTTGGTCACCTAACTGAAATCCTCTAGCCCCCGCCCACTCAAAATGGCCCGAAAACAGCGTTTTTGCCCCCCGGCGAGCACCAAAAAAAAAAAAACCAAAAAATTTTCCTCACGGGGTCTTATTATTGCCCTAATAAGGCCTAGTAACTCTCCAAACATCATAAAACCTCCATTTAGATCGATTATGCATTTTCTTGCCGAACTTTTTGCGACGGCTCATTCCCACATCCACGCTGGAGCGTCTGAACAAGATGCTGGGGCGAGAGTGGATGCGGGAGGGGAGTGCACTCGAGCAGAAATGGGATGAGAAGTTTGCTCATCGGCTGGTGAAGTACAAGGACGAACATGGGC
>LGRX02006785.1:4978-32485 GCA_001247695.2 Cymbomonas tetramitiformis
GAGCTATCTCGCATTTTCGCACTCCACTATGTTCTTCCGAGAGATCGAGCTCAGATTCGCCAATCACTTTGCATTTTATTATGTCTGGGGACGCCATGGTTGGTGGTGCCTCAGCAGCAGAATCTGTTAGCGGAATTTCTGAGGTTTCTCACAGGGAATTTTGCGACAAAGGAATCGGGGGTGAGCCGGCGATTTTGGCCACCAAATCAGTCTCGACACAGATTTCGACCACCAGACCCTCACCTAGTGCCACGTAGGGCGAGCGACAACGTGCGGCAGGCCCCTCCTGTCCGCACGGAAGTTCACTATGTCCATGCACCTCCCATTGTACCTCCCTATATGAGCTCTGGGGTTGTTCGAAGTTATGAGGAGTATTTACCTAGTGAGGATGAGGATGAATCGGGGTACCCACTTGGGTATTTCAATGATTCCAGCGGCAGTTGTGAGGAGGAGCAGGAGCAGGATGGCCACTTGGCCGCTCCATATTTTTCGTCCGATCGATTGGAACGGGATTCCGAGCTGGACACAGGTTTTCAGCAGGATTCTTATGGCGGAAGTTTCGAGGCCCCACTTGGGGAAGAGTTTTTACCGCAGAGCGAGTTTCATGTTGGCGCAGTTTCTTTTCGAGATGAGCCTACTGTAAACGACGAGGAAGAGTACACCGCAGAAGAGTGGGCTGCCTAGGAGGCAGGGGCTCACGATTCCGTCGAAACTGGTGGTGCAGATTTTCATGATGAAGATTCTTACTATGGGGAAGATGCTGGTTACGGTTCTGGTGATGGCTATTATTAACTCTCTAAACAGACAGGCGGTGTTCCCTGTTACATTTCTCCACCACTTGCTGTAGTTTTGGGCTGCAAAATGTTGTATTATTTCTCACCACTTGCGGGCAGCTTTACACATTAAGACGAACATTTTATGGCAGTAGACCTTTCAGTTCGCAGAGAATTTAGCTAAACCGACAGGCAGACTTATTTTTTACATTCTCCATCACATGCAGACAGGCGAGATCTGTGGGAGCACCCACCACTAGCTGGCAGAGCATTAATTTTAGCAGACCAGAATTGGTCCTAGCAATTTCCTAGGCTTAGCAGTATTATTTTGCTAGCCTGTATTTTCATCTTGCCACTTGTGGCTTGACTAGCTAGCTAGAGTTAACATTCCTGACATTTATCTGTAAACTCTAGTAGCTAGGGTGGTGAGTGTCACTAGCTGGCCCACCTCAGATGATGTGGTGTGCTGGAATTGACACTACGACTAGTTCGTACAGTCTAGTGTCATTCCCAGTGTGTCATCTTCGGTGGTCAGCCTGTGACACGCAGCTTGGGTATATCTTGTCTTTTACCCAAGTATAGCGATCCGTTGTTTCACCGTCGGCAGCGGGTCGGCCGGGTCCCCACTGCCTGAGCTGTTGTTTCCAGCAGTTCTCAAAATATTCATACTCGTCGTAAAATCCAGCACCACCATTGTCGTAAGATGCGTGGGCTTCGGCCTCCCAGGCAGCCCACTCTTCAGCGGTGTACTCTACGTAATTCGATAAATTTTCGTTTTCTGGAATAGCATCTTCTACATAAGAAACAGTGCCAACTGATAACTCAGGATGCGGTAAAAATTCCCCTCCAGAGAGAGGGTCCAAAACTCCGCCATAAGATTCGCCCTGAAAACCTGTGTTCAGAGTTACATCCCGTTCCAATTGCTTTGACGAAAAATTCGGAGCGGCCAAGTGGCCATGACGCTCCATCTCTACCTCTTCACAACTGTCAGAGTCATCGTAATACCCAGGGGGGTACTGCGATTCATCTTCGTCTTCACTAGATAAATACTCCTCGAAATTGCGGCTCAACCCAGAGCCCATATAGGAAGGTGCAATTGGAGGTGCATGAACATAATGAACTTCTGTGCGCACAGGAGGGGCCTGTGGCACAGTGTCTCTCGCCCTAGAAAAACCAGGCAAGTGTCTAGTGGTCGTAATCTGAGATGAAACCGATTTTGTGGAAAGAATGGCGGGCGCATCTCCAACGCCTGTCTCACACAGCGAAACAGCAGAAATCGCGAAATCACCGGAACCAGCACCACCAACCTGTGTGCTCTCTGCAACAATAATCTCTAAAATAATCGGTGGATCTGCGGTCAAAGGCTGTGGAGAAATCTGCGGCGAACGAAAATGCGAAACAGCTTTGCTCATAGAAGAGCATAAAGAAATCAGCTGAGACCGCTTGAGAGAAAAAACCCTCTCAAAACCAGAGTCAATAGATGCCAAAAGAGCTACAAGCTCCTCACTCTCCAAAATCTGCGTCGACGTCATAGCGGAAGAAATAAAGAAAGCCCAAGTGATGAAGAACGCAAAAAGAAAATCGTAGGAGAGCACCACCTCGTCTACTGTCAGGGATATGACCGATGACATATGTGGCATACATGTCATACGTGTCATACGTGTCATACATGTCATGTCATGTCATGTCATGTCATGTCATGTCATGTCATGTCATGTCATGTCATGTCATGTCATGTCATGGCATGGCATGTCATGTCATATGTTATAATGACATACAGTCGTCGAGTATCGTCAGTACGGTCGACTATGACATGTACAGTCATAATATCGGTCATCCACTCACCATGAGTGACATCTGTCATCGAGAGGCCGAGTACGGCATCTCGATGATGAAGCAAGACAAGTTCTTGAAGAACAAACTGTTCTGAGAGGACGCGTCTTCGCTTCAAGCATGAATTGAACACCATGCGGGTATCAACAGGCTAATTCGATCAGCCGATACTGTTAGTTCACCCAATGTTCTCGGGTTCACAACCCGATGGTGGTAACGCCTATGAGGTGTGAGAACATTGAGGTATATGAGGAGCATTGCGCTCAAGCAGATGATTCTGGATACCACAGACTGCACTCATACCCACCAATACTTGTTGCGAGTTGCTACTGTTCAATAGCAGCCGCAAAGTCTGAAAGGTTGAATAACAACCTTGACAGTGGTTATTCTCCGTCCACGCGACGAACGAGGACATACAAGTGTGTGCAGCAGTAGATATATTGTATACTGTGTGTGTGTGACAGGTATCGCGCATACATACCGGCGAACAGAGCTCGCACACACATATTGAATATCTACAATTGAATAACAGTATTCGTCAGCAAACGGATTGCGCGAGGAATCATCATCGCGAACGCATTCGCAGCTGATAGCATTCGCAATAAATTCGTCAGCAAATAATCAGCGACAAGGTGTGCGCACTGCGTACGGAACGCACATACATGCTGTTATCATTTCGCAGGGTTGGTACGATATGCGACATACGGACGCGCGAATGAAAAATCATCATCAGTATGTATGATCCGTACGCGCGAAGGCATTCGTACCATGCGACACATACCGGCGACGGCGATATTCGCTATCCGCAGCGACATACACCGGCGACAGCGATGTTCGCTATCCGCACTAATCGTTCAGTGCAGCGCACGCACATGATAATTTCGTTATTGCAAATGATTTGCAAAAATCGCTCATCGACGCTCACATACGATATTTAGCTCGTCAGGAGATGCGCACCTGCTATGATTTCATCATGCGCAGGGGACGCGCGATGAGGGCGCATGATTCGTAATACATCAACATGCAGCGCGCCATTCAATATCTGTGATGCGCGCACATAGCATGCAGAAATGATGTTCGTTCAAATACTGGCAAATGTACATACAATGGACGCACAATATAACACCAGATGAACATCGATGCTGTGCAGTCATATGTGTATTGTACCATGCAGCATACACCATACATGCAGCATGCAGCATGCAGTATACACCATGCAGCACAATACCACCATGTTATACTGCGACATATGTACCATTCACACTGTTATAATTAACAGTTTGGTCATAAATGTTTGACATATATGCACACATATAACATCCAACTTGATCACGATAACAGTTGGCATACATAGGCATATATTAACAGTGTATCATGGAAGTATTGCAAGATTAAAAAGTAAGGACCTATCTTAAAATCACCATATAGTTCTGTCGATCGACTTGGTGACTGTCTGTCCGCGCCTAACCGACCATAGGTTTGTACCCTATGGAACCGGGGGTTGATCAAGCAATACAACCATGTTACACTGTAGATATGCACATCTTACATACATACCAGATGTTGCATCAATATATCACATAGCATACCTGCTGTGCAAGTGTAGGCTATAAATGAACCCACTTGGTATAAGGTGCCGATCATGATCATAAGACAATAATTAGCTCAGTATTTCCTGACGTAGGATTTGGGATGGAATACTGTTCTACTGTTGATCAAAGAAAGGAATACTCACCGGAGCCATTTGTGAAATATATCAAACAACTCGTCATTCATCATGATGAGATATGCAGGATTACAACTTACTAACCAACTTGATATATATCATATTAGCTACATGCTGTCCAGTGGTATACAGATCATCTTATATGATAAATCAATTTGCTTAAATGCACTAAATCAGCAAGTACCTGCATAATGCACAATCACTGACACTATGTTGACATTCACTGATTCATTAAGTGAAATGATCAACTATAATATCAACCATGTCTATGATAATGTAGATACCATCCAACAAACACATGTGCGTGTTGGATGTCAGTGATGGCGATAGTTATGGTAAACAGGATAAAACCACATGCTGTAGGGCTGGATGGAGAATATCTCCAGACCCGAAGGCAGTATACGGTGTTCATAATGCAGCTGGTAACTGCTGAACACTGTCCATACCTTTACTATCGCTGGAGCAACACCAACTTCTACATTGCATTCTGACAATTGATACAGTTCTGATCAGTTCAAATGCATGTAACTCTCTCAGATCAGTAATTATATTGACAACTGATAGAGGTTATTGTAGACACTGCTCTGATGCATTTATCAAGCTTTGTTCTAATTTACTTGGAATCTGAAGATATCACTTTGATACTCTTTCAGTGCACAGCCATATGCCCAAGTAGATGATAGGTTACTGACAAGTTATCACTTAAGTGACTGCACTTAAAGTTGATACACCTATATATATATATATATATATCATTGGGGTTGGTCTATTTATCATGGGTTTCAATCAGCAAAACCCAATGTACCAAAAATTGACCATACATATATCTTCACAAACAAACATGAAAAATGTCAAATTCCATTTCATGTATTCAGATGAGATATATTACAGAGGTGTAACAGCTGTATACATTGTAGTATACCCTAGTGCTCACACACTCACTGACTTATAAGTCAAAAAGTGGTGAAAATGGGTAAAAATCTCACACGTATGATTTCAAAATGAAAATTCGGGTCTGATTTCTTTTGCTGATCCAATTTTTTACCTATTAAGGTATATGGGGAAAATATTTCAGCACTTGTAACACCATGTAACACCCTAATAATCACGTGCAAAAACTAGGGGGTGTAACGTACCTCTCAAGTATCACGTAGTAAACAGTGACATGCTAAATGCAGTTTTGCTTCATTCCTTCAGGAAATGTTCATACTGCTTAAATTTGATATAATTAGGTGTTACTGATACCATGTAACACCCTAAGTCACTGTAGGTGATGAGGGTCACAGTAACCCTACACACCCTAAAATGCCACTATATAATAGTGAAACACTCTGTGTTTGGCATTTTGGTCATGCTGAAATCAGCACATTCATGACCAATATATCGGGCAACAACCCAATAACTGTAGGGCAACAACCCAATAACTGTACAGCTGCTTCCTATGAGAATTGCATGCTGCTTAATGAGGTAATAGGCACTTGACAACTGCCTGTGGAATTCACACTTCCTTGAGGGGGGAAGAAGGTGGAACCATATATATACTTCACCTCATTATATCAATGTACAAAAATAATACATGTACAATATATATATATATATATATATCACACACACACATCCATTTTGAAGGTTTTGTTGGTGTGGTGTTTTATCTTAGATGGCAGAAGAACCAGCAGCTATACCAGCTATAGATCAAGATCCTACTAACTGGTACTTTGACATTCTGGGTTCTTATGATCATTACAGCAGATTCAAAATACCTTCATGGTTAAAGGGTTATGCTGACACACAGACCCGGTATGATCAGATAGGATATTTCGATGCCATCAGCAGAATGAAGACAGACATGAGTCGGTATAGAGATCCAGAGACTGAGCCTAAGGAACCAGATGAGGATTACTCAGAGGATAATCCCCCGCCTGCATTTACAGATCCAGATGATGGTCAGGCCACCGCAGCATTAATTCCAGCCGCAATTGTCCCTAAGGTGAAAATGAATCCACCGAAGGAGTACAAAGTCGGACAGGATGCGGAGGTTTGGATGGATACAGTAGACAGATATTTTCAGTTTACATATCCAGGTGCACCAGACAAGGATCTCATCACAGTCTTCCTCACGTTCATTCAGAATAATGACAGACACTACTTTCAGGTCGTGGCTAAAACACCAGATGCCACGTATGAAGATGTCAGGAATACATTCCTCAGGCAGTTCGGAAATCCCCACAAGCGGTCAGTTGCCAAAAAGCATCTAATGGCACTGCAGCAGGGTAACCAGACTTTTGCAGATTGCCTACGCACATTCACATCACTGGCTTCTCTAGCATCAGTTGATTTGGATGATGTCTTGATCAAGGACAGATTCGTCAGTAACATGGAGTCAGACCTTCGGAAACAGTTTCATTCACGGGGGACTAGATATCCAGTACTGCCCCCTGTATGACATTCCTCGATGCATGTGACAGATGACTGCATTATTCGGCTCGAGACCGCGAGTCGCAGCGATAGTGACCGCGAGCCACGTGTTAGAGTACTCGAGCATTACCGTAGCCGTACTCGTACAGCTTTACACAGCGCACGTAGCATAAGCTACTTAGACTCTCTTACTCTCATATGTTATATCTTTTACAGACATATTATCACCCGTTTCAGCCTCATATTTTTGCGTACAGCGATAGTATTAAAACACTGATATACAGAATATTATACCCTGTATGTGTTTCAAACTATCTATTAGGTTATGTTTGACCACGACGCACCACTGCAATTTCTGATCTCACTTCGGATTTCAAATTAGCCGCCAAACGCGTTTCGAACTGGCAGTCAGCAAAATTACTTGAAAATTGCCTTTTGCGTTTGAGCTAACACTCCGCAGGTCGGGCCGGCGTTCATTTTACCTTGCCCTTACCTTTTATGATTGGGAATTCGTCTACGATTGCCCTCTCGGCTTTTAATTCAACTTCAATGTCAAAACGCGTTACTTAATTATCGCATGCTCTGCTAAATTTTGAGGGACGCCTTAGATTTTAGCTTCATTACGAGCATTTACCGCGGAAGCGCTGGCAAATTTTTCAAAAATTAACAAAACTTAACGAAAATCTACATCTCCACCCCTACGAGAACGACTTGCGCAACATCGTCACCTCCACCAACTCCAACGGTCTGGAAGGACTACTATGTCGTCGTTCACGCCAACTACAACTCCGGGATCCCTACCACCAACCGAAGAGCGTAATCCACATGCTCAACGACGTTTATTTACTTCACGTCAACCTCTTTCGCCATCTCCAACAATCGAAGAAGTCTCCATCACGACCAACGCCCTTCTTCAAGATGTCCATGCGCTCACCGCCAACATGGCTGAGCTCACCACCACCCTCGCCTCGCTTGGATCAGCATTTCAGCGTTCATCTGCCCAGACCGACGAGATCTACGAGAATTACGTCACGAAGGAGGAACTCAGCGACATCAACCAACTCAACGAGACCGTCATCAACGACTTAATCAAAGTACGAGACGAGTGCGTCAACGCCACCTTACTGGCTCGCACTGTGGCGAGTAGAACTACTTCATCTTCGACGCCATCTTCAGTCGTAATTACTTCGGACAAGATGTTTGACACCACCAAGGAATTGGAAACTATTCCAGAAGTAACGCCATTGGAACATCGAGATGGCCAAGCACTTCCTCCAACCAAGATCAAGCACATCATGGACGACAACACGAGCGCCTACAACACGCGCTCCACTACCCCTGACGTCACTCCACTTCTGAAGCAGTTGAAGACCGCCTACTACGCCCTCACGGATATTCACGAGCGTCAACAACAACGAGAACTTCAATTGAACTTTCTCACCACGGGCGGCGACATTGTCTTCAAGCGGTTCTGTGACGCCCTGACCCGTGTCCTCACCGCCACTCGACCTGGCCACGCCCCAGCACTACTTAATCTTCAACGCCGACTGAAGGACGAGGCCTACGACGGTATCTCCAACGGTCTTCTGGCTCAACTTCTACTTGCGGCCACTTGTGGCAACACACAAATTGTGTTGTCACAAATTGTGCAGGCTCCCCGCAGGCTCAAGTGGACGGCAGGCTGCTTTTGCTGCACGTGCACTGCCGCCTGATCACCTACCCCCCCTCCCTGGACAACTCCTTCCTCACCAAGGCCAAAGCCCTTCGAATCTCTGAGTCCGAGGACCCCGCCGTGAAGCTCAACACCTTCACCACCCTCATTGGCAACCACAGGCAGCTCCACCCCGCCTTCTCTGGACAGCAGGAGCAGGAGGTCCTCATCGAGATCTTACGGGCCTCCCAGGACACGGCTGAGCACCTCTTCAACATCCCCCTGTACTTCGAGGTCATCCGTACCTACGACGAGGACAACCGCCTGACCGCCTCTGGCTACCCCGGTGGTCTTCAGAAGTTCATTGAGGCCATCGGGAAGGTATGGTACACCCAGGGCTCTGCCCACCATTCCCAGCTCCCTGGCTCTTCATCCCGCCCCCGAGCTGCCTCCATGACGGGGGAAGTCCGTGAGGGGGGGCGGGGCTCGGCTGACAAGACCAAGCCGAAGGAGAAGCACCCTGGTGGGAAGAGCGGAAAGGGGGGCAAGGGGGGCAAGGGCACGCACCCTCGGGCTACCACACCACCCCCATCCAGGCCCCGCTCACCACTACGGGGCGGCACCAGAGCTGACTTCCTGGAGCACGAGAAGGCCCTGTACAAGGCGGCCAAGTCCAAGCACTCCGGCTCCACCAACAAGGACTCCACCCCCTCTGGCACCTGGAATGGCCTGAAGTTCACCCCCTCCGACCCCAATGACAAGTCCATCGGTCACCCCTGCCGCTCCTGCAAGTTCAAGCACGGCAAGACCGTCACCCACTCCCTCGGCAGGTTCGGCTGTCCCTGCACACTGGCTGAGAAGGCCGACATGTGGGTGAAAGCCGGCCCCCCTCCATCTGTGAACCATGCAGTGTCGAAACCGGTGTCGGACCATTTCCGTAGATAATCCGACACCGTCAATTTTCAAGCTGCACTGCAGCGATCCGTATAGTCGGATCCAGCCAGAGCACCTGATCCGATCCCGAACCGATTATCGGTTTTAGCCAAGAGCCTGCACTGACACCGGCGGGTTCTACACCGTTTGAAAAACGAGCTGCGCCGAACCCGTCACCGTCGTCGGTTTGCGCCAAGGGCCCTGCACTGCAGCGATCCGTATAGTCGGATCCAGCCAGAGCACCTGATCCGATCCCGAACCGATTATCGGTTTTGGCGAAGAGCCTGCACTGACACCGGCGGGTTCTACACCGTTCAACAATCAAGATGCGCCGAATCTGACGGTTCAATGGCAACTGTCTTATTATGAGCGTTGCAGGCGCCCCACAGTTTTTCGCTCACTGAACGTGAAAAAGCCCGTGAGTTCGCTGCGAATTCAGTTCACGAGTCAGCGCTTTGCCGAATAATAGTATGAGTAAAGCGAAGCAGAAAGTATTCACTCAACCGTCAATCGACACAAACCTGTTCATAAAGGAGTACCCTGGAGATGAGCAGGTAGCTTTAAAAGTAGTGATAAACGTCGGTCCCTGGGCAGTGGTTTGAGAATGCTCCTCAAAGTGAGAAGAGAAAGGAGTTTCGAGCTGAAGCAGTTGAGTTCTGTAAATTGAAACAATTTGGGACTGGGCAACGTTGTACGAAGCAACCGGCCATTCGTTTCCAAGTTTGCGATGATGCTTTATTTGGAGGACCCCTCACACCCTGGATACTGGATGCAGCTTTCGATCTGGAACCGTTTTCGCCACCTCACGTACAAAGATAATCGCGACGCAGAAGCGGCTTTCATCCCGAAAGCAGACCCGAGTCAGCTTGCAATTACAGATCAGCCCGAAGCTCCTGTAGTAGCACCAGTTAATGGTCCAACTCGGCCGGCATGTTACAAAGGATGGAAGCTGATAGGGCAAGAATTCCAGGTCGCTACGTCAGGTCGGAAACCTGCAGGGCAAGCGGACGGAAGCTGAAAATCAGCCTATGCATAAGCTGAACATCAGCATATGCATAAGCTGAAAATCAGCATATGCACAAGCTGAAAATCGGCCTATGCATAAGCACAAAATCAGCCTAGGTATAAGCTTAAAATCACCCTATACATAAGCTCAAAATAAGCCGTAGGTATAAGCTCGAAATCAGTCTAGTTAGAAGCTGAAAATCAGCCTATGCATAAGCTGAAAATCGGCCTGTGCATAAGCTCAAAATCAACCTATGCATAAGCTCAAAATCAACCTATATGTTTGATAAACCCTATGCGCTGTGAACTCGAATCACCAGGTGTCAAAAGGTGGGCCTATTTAGCAGCTAAATAGGCCCATCTCTGACAAGACCAGTAAAAATTCATACGGCGCCCCCAACCGTCAGTAAAAATATGTTCCTTCAGTGTAATTAGAACATAAATCATATGTGGTGACGCCCAATTTTCATTATATATTGATATATATTGATAATATCGATATATCGATATATTGAATCTGATAATTATTTGTTGATCACGATTGAATACTTATTGTTATTGGTCGATGTTTTTTTTTAACTATCGTTGTTGATCGATATTTTTGTCAAACTATCGTTATTGATTGATAATAATCGGCACCTATTGTTATCGATTGATATAAAATATTGCCTATCGAAAAACTATCAATACGGCAAAAAACTTTTGATATTACTCCTTGGATTTTGGCCCCCCAAGGACCTGCGACGGCCTTTCACGGCGCCACAGGCCTACGACAGCCTCCCGCGGGACTGCGACAGTCTCTAACGGCGGGCCTGCGACGGCCTCCCACGGGCCTCCGACAACCTCCCACGGGTATGCGACGGCCTCTCACGGGCCTGCGACAGCCTTCCATAGCGCACGGGCCTGCCACACGCCTCCCACGGGCCTGCCACACGCCTCTTACGGGCATGCATGCGATAGCCTCTACCGGGCCTGCACCGACACTGGCAAGGCAGGCCGAAGGCCTGCGCCGACACTGGCAACGAAGGCAGGCCGAAGGCCTGCACCGGCCTTGGCACCGCCTGCAAGTGCGGGCCGAAGGCCTGCACCGACATTGTCAAGGCAGGCCGAAGGCCTGCACCGGCCTTGGCACCGCCTACAAGTGCGGGCCGAAGGCCTGCACCGACACTGTCAAGGCAGGCCGAAGGCCTGCACCGGCCTTGGCACCGCCTACAAGTGCGGGCCGAAGGCCTGCACCGACCCCGACACCGATTACAAGGCAAAGATGCCGAGCTAACTTGGCAAGGTCGGACCGGATCCGATGTCGACACTTGGAACCATGTCTCCGCCCCATCCCTCCACACCCGCACCCCCGCCACCCCCACCCCACCTCCGACAGTGCATCAGCCGGCACCGCATCGAGCTGGCAGCCCTCAGGCAAGAGGTTGCACAGCTCAGAGCAGCCACCCTCCCCACTCCCCTCTGAGCTGCACCATCCAGCTAAAGCGGTCAGCTTCCAGGCGACCAGGAGTTTGAGGAGACTGAGTGGCCCGCTCTCAGCAGTACGCCCTGGATCCCACAGATCTCTGGCCCGTCACCTCACCCACCTCCCTCGGCTTCGGCCAACCACTTCTCCCCCAATCCCTTCAGCTCTCTCTCCCCCTCCGCCTCTCCACCCGACACCCAGTTCTCCTTCCCAGCCAGATCCTCAGATTTCTGACAGAGGATGAACGGAATAACCTGTCGTGGGCACAAACCACACAGGTTCTGCTCGATTTGAATTATGTAGTTCATTCGAAGCAGGCAGAGACCCTTCACTATAGGGGACAGAAGGAACAGTCAGGAGGCCCAATCAGAAAAGACAAGGACAAGGGCCGTGGCAATAAGCCATATGACAGAGCCAATCAGAATCAAGGCAACCAGAATCAGAATGCCAACCAGAATTCCCAGAGGAATAAAGGAAAAGGCAAAGGAAAAGGCAAGGGAAAAGGAAAAGGTAAAGGATCAGCATCATCTCCTTCCCAGCCTTGTCAACGTTGTGGTCGTACCAATCACATCACAAAGGATTGCTTTTCCACCAAGACACCAGATGGGAAACCCATAAAAGGCAATCCTCCAGCTCAGAATCCATACAAAGGACAGCAGCAACAGAATAATCAGGGTGGCAAAAGTGAGTCTAACAAACTCCTGAAAACAGTCAACACCCTGGTTAAGGAGCTCCAGAATCAGCAGAGCATCAATGCAGCAGTTGCAGCTCCAGCTCCAGCTCCAGCTTCAGCTCCAGCTCCTCAGGGAAACTCTCCGGGTACCGGGCAGGTACCAGTGATGAGGGCACCCCGGGGATAAATCAGCCTGAAAATGCCACTGAAGCAAGTGGCCGGGTTGAGAGTATCTCAGAAGAAGTCCTTTCCAGTCTGACACTTCAGTTCCAGCAGATGGATACTCCCTCAGAACACATCGCACAGATGCAGTCACAGACAGCACAGCTGAAATCACAGAAGAAGCTGTTGTTGTACAAAGGGAAAGTATATGGACAGAGTACTCACATTTTGGTAGATCCAGGAGCTACATCGTCATTTATCGACAAACAGTTCGCTTCTCAGCTTGGTATATCACCAACAGACTCATCATCATTCTCAGTGGGATTGGCTGGAGGAAGCCAATTATCTTGTACATCCTATCTTCCCAATGCTACATTCACGCTGGGTAAGTATAAGGATACAGAAGATTTCTATATCATTGACATGAAACCCTTCACAGTCATCCTGGGACAGGATTGGTTAGAAAGAAGGAACCCACGCATTGACTTCCAGTCCAAGAATATGTCGATCACCAGGAAACACTCATCAGGTTCCAGTGTTCGTACAGTTCTGTCCAGAGTTGAACAGACTCCAGGTTCAGATGACCTTCCTGAAATGGAATTGGTCAGTGCCACCACTATGAGGAAGCACCTACGACGTATACGATCCAGTGGGTCGGCTGAAGAAGCCGTAGCTTATCTCTTTTTCTCTCAGACGGAGGTCGATGGTGAATTGGTCATGGCAGCAGCAGACTCAGACACTACCATGGAAGACCCAAAGGTCACAGCAGCACGTGATCTAATTAGAGAAGACTTTTCAGATATTTTCCAGGAGGATCTTCCAGCTGGCCATAGGCCAGAACGGTTTGAAGGTGGATATCATCGCATCACCATTGAACCTGGGCATAAGCCACCATCACAGCCAGTTCGTACTATTCCAGTGCCTATGATGGAGGAGCTCAAACGACAAATCATCAAATATGTCGAGCTGGGTATCCTTCGTCCATCATCATCACCATATGGGTGCCCAATCATTTTCGCTCCTAAGCCAGGGGGGAAGTGGAGGATGTGCTGTGATTATCGAGCCCTTAATAACATCACCATAAAGGACACGTATCCATTGCCACCTCATGATACCCTTCTTGAACAGCTTAAGGGGGCACGATGGTTTAGCAGATTTGATTTCAATCAGTTTTTCCATCAGATACCCATACATCCAGACGACATCCACAAGACAGCAATACGTACTAGATATGGTTCATACGAGTGGACAGTGATGCCCTTCGGGTTAACTAACGCTCCTGCGACCGCTCTACGTGTTGGAAATCGAGCATTCTTTGACTTCATCGATCAGTTCTTGGTCATTTTCATGGATGACACCATAGTGTACAGTCCAGATTTTGACAGCCACGTGAAGCATGTTCGACAGTTCTTACAACGCTGCAGAGATCATCAGTTCTACATCAGGCATTCTAAGGTTGAGTTGTTCGTCAGATCCATCGATTTTATCGGACACCATATCTCAGAGGCAGGCCTTTCAATCATCGAAGACAGAATCCGTGCAGTCATGGCTATCCAGCCTCCAGTGTCATATGGTCCAACTGTTGGTAAACGGCCTCTACGCCGTATGGCTAAAGATGGCAAGTCATCTCTTCGGTCATTCTTGGGCATGGTCGGCCAGTTTAGGAGATTTATACCAAAGTTCTCCAAGATTGCCGAGCCGCTCAATCGTCTCCTTAAGGATAATGCAGAGTTTGTCTGGGAATCTGAGCAGCAGCAGGCATTTGATAATCTCAAAAGTGCCATCTGCCATGCTCCAGTACTACAGCTTCCAGATCAGAAACTGCCATCTATTATGGAGGTCGATGGATCAGGCACACACGTTGGTCAAGTAGTATTGCAGGATCAAGGAAAAGGTATGAAGCCATGTGGCTATCACAGCGTCACTCTTTCTGATACACAGAGACGCTGGCCTATTCCTGAGATCGAGCTATTTGCCATTGTGGAGGGCTTCCGATTCTTTTGCCACATCTTGCTGGGAGCTCCTGAGACTATTGTTCGCTCAGATCATCAGCCACTGGTTTATTTCCAGTCCAAATCCACACTAAGCCCCAAACAGGCGAGGTGGTTGGATGAGCTCTCCGAGTACAACTTTCGGATAGAGCACATTTCTGGCGAGAAGAATAAGGTTGCAGATGCACTTACCCGTATTTCTACACTCTTTGAACTCACTGATTGTCTGCAACATATAGACGTCGGCGAATCACATTCAACAGACATTCCGTCTACAGATTCTACATTCATTGCTCTTATATCTGCATCATCAGGTCATCAGCTTCACGACATTATTATATCTCAGTATGATCGTGGCACATTTGCACAGACTATATTATCTAAGCTGGCATCATCGACATCATCACAGTCAGTCAGCAATTTCGATCTCATTCAGGGATTGAGCTATCGCAAAACCATTTTTGGCAGACAGCTTTACATTCCACCTACTGCCAAAGTTCCTACAGATGACGATTAGATCACACAGCTTCGCCACATTCTACTTCATGAGTGCCACTCAGCCACTATTTCTGGTCATGTAGGCAAAAATCGCATGCTTCATGTATTGCGTAGCCGATATTACTGGCCAGGAATGACGAAGGCAGCCATTCAGTACATTCGGGAGTGCCCCGTGTGGCAACGCCAGAAAACGAGGAGACACAAACCTTATGGTCAGTCACATATACGATATTGTGTGCCTAAGACAAAATGGTTTGATGTATCTCTTGACTGGATTACTGACCTGCCTATCACCACTAATGGGCACGACAGTATTTTCGTGGTAATGTGCCAATTCTCTCATCGCTGTCATCGCATTCCCTTCAACATGACCTGGACTGCTCAGCATACTGCTTCAATATATATGCAGCATATCTTCAAGCTCCATGGTCTTCCGAGGAACATCATCTCAGATCGAGACCCCAGATTTACTTCTTCATTCTGGCAAACACTGTGGAAATCTACTGGTACGAGATTGTCTATGACGTCTTCACACCATCCACAGTCGAATGCAAGCAATGCGAGAAGCCATGCCTTCATTGAGGACATCCTCAGGTATTTTTCATTTTGTTTGATGCATGATTCACCATCCTCTGGTTTTATAACTGATTAGATAGTATTTTTTCTCCTCGGGTGTTGTTGCAATGATACTTCAGCCAATTCTTGGGAGGACAAGTTGCCTCTGGTGGAGTTTGCAATTAACAACACGGTTTCTGCTACGACTGGTTACACACCATTTTTTCTCGACTCGATGGCGCAGCCACTTTCGCCTCATGATCTGGCAATCATTATTCCGCCAGAAGCTCCTGTTCCAATACAGAATGATATTCGAGACCATTTTGACCAGTACTCGGCTGTACATGCCAACGCGGTAGATAACATTTCCCGAGCAGCAGAAATCAACCGAGCCAGATTCAATAAGACTCACATGCCCCGACAATTTGCAGTAAGGCAGAAAGTTCTTCTACGGACTGAGTTTATTCAATGGACTGGTTTGACAGAGGCAGGCAGACACTTTAAGCAGCCATACATTGGGCCGTTTATCATATCTAAAGTGCTCAGCCATGGACGTGCTTATGAGTTAGATTTCGGGGATCTCGACATTCGTATCCATCCGGTTCAGCCTGTATCCATAATAGAGCTGTACAATGACTCAATCCAAGCACCTTTGCCTCTGCCACAGATGATCACCGAAGAAGGGCAACCACTGTTTGAGATATCACATATACTCTCAGATAAGATCACTAGAGGTGTCAAGTACTATTTAGTGCGATATGCAGGCTACGGCCCTGAGCATGACACCTGGGTCAAAGCCACAGAGCTGACCGATGCAGCAGACATGATAGCTGCCTATGAAGGCTAACATTATATTAAGCCTATTGCCCTTACTTCTTGTAATATATACTAATACATGTCGATCATCTATATACCTTGCTCTTAATGTTCTGTCATTATGTTGCATAAGAAGCAGGAAATTGATCCTTCCTTGCTAAGGTGTAGTGAGCCTTGTACAAAATCATACCCTTGCACAGATACGCATACATGCGGATACCATATCTGTGGATAAAATAAAAACTGCTATGCTACCTTTGCCAGACCGTGGTGTGTCATTCGGATCTTATGGCCAGTAATCCGCAGCTACCGGATACTGAGGTGGACGGAGTTGTGATCCTGAGTTATGCTTGACACACATAACTAAAACGAATTTCACATTAGTACGTTGTCGGATCCACTCTATGAAATGTTCGTCAAAGCGCGCGTACCGGACCGAAAAATAAAAGGAGCACTGGGACAGATCGGGTGAAGAATTTAAAGTGGACTCATAGAGACCCTCCAATATCTCGTTAAGCAGGGCCCACTCCGTTTGCATTAAAAACAAGCCGAAATTTCGAATATTCGGAAGGGGCTCTCCATAGTATTCCTGTGAACTTCGGGGGAGTAAGCTCTCTGAAGGGAGGAAGAGGTGGATGCATTATATAAAGCCGTAGAAATATATTCGTTTTTAATTCGTCACTCTGAAATACGATACGAACGGCAGCGCAATATTTATCCGTAACGTAAACCTCGGAAGATACCTTGAAACGTCACTCTGAAATACGATACGCAATTCATGGGGGCTACATCCTAAGAACTGTAAGGCTAAATGCCTAAGGTGAGGGTTTAAAGTGGACTCAGTTCCCCCCAATATCCTAAAGCACCTTGAGGGACGCCTCATCGGTGTAAGAAGACTGGTACCAGCTCAACAACAAAGACATCAAAGACATATACAAAGGTATGCACCCTATATTGTGAGGTCACAACTCTTCTAAGAGGGGAGATCTGTCAGGGATATGACCGATGACATACATGTCATACGTGTCATACATGTCATACCTGTCATACATGTCATATCATGCCATGTCATGTCATGTCATGTCATATGTTATAATGACATACAGTCGTCGAGTATCGTCAGTACGGTCGACTATGACATGTACAGTCATAATATCGGTCATCCACTCACCATGAGTGACATCTGTCATCGAGAGGCCGAGTACGGCATCTCGATGATGAAGCAAGACAAGTTCTTGAAGAACAAACTGTTCTGAGAGGACGCGTCTTCGCTTCAAGCATGAATTGAACACCATGCGGGTATCAACAGGCTAATTCGATCAGCCGATACTGTTAGTTCACCCAATGTTCTCGGGTTCACAACCCGATGGTGGTAACGCCTATGAGGTGTGAGGACATTGAGGTATATGAGGAGCATTGCGCTCAAGCAGATGATTCTGGATACCACAGACTGCACTCATACCCACCAATACTTGTTGCGAGTTGCTACTGTTCAATAGCAGCCGCAAAGTCTGAAAGGTTGAATACCAACCTTGACATCTAGACACTCTCGGAACCGCGAGCTCCAAGCGTGAGCGAAGTATCTGATTTGAGCGAGCCACAAGGCGTGGACACACTCTCTCGAAAAATATAACGATACTAAATAAAATTCTAAGCTAAAATACACAACACGCAAGCGTTAAGTGGTCCCATAACCTGCTAGAAACTCAGCAGCGCACGAGAGGGAACGCTGCCGACGGTGAAACAACGAACCAAGATAAACTCAGATAATATGAATATATACTGAGTTTGTCGCACAAGCTGATCACCGAAGATGACACACTGAATATGACACCTGACTGTACGAACTAGTCAGGGTGTCATTTCCAGCATAAAGTATCCCAAGATGCTAGAGGGTTGCTGAAATAAAGTATTTGGGGTGGTTGTTGGGGGGGGCTGTGCTAGGACAACACACGGTGTCATGCGCGGATGACTCAGCAATGTCATACATGCCAAAAGTGTCATACGCGCCTTACAGCATTAGCGCCCGAGACCCCTGTTGAGGAAGAGACCCCCCTTATATGGGAGTACACAGTACCACTGTACTGTGTAATAATGTGACATGTAGAATACTGGCACAGCATACTGCATGATAATGTAGTACAAGCATATGATAGGTTGATGAGACTTGGCCATGCTGACTAGGATTACCTCAGAGAGCTGAGTGAATAAGTAATGGCCAAGGCCAAAGAAACAGTTGAGATTTCTAGAGTAAAAACAGCCGCATGGCAAAAGTCAAATATAATACCTAATTCTTACATGCAAGTATATGTAGTAAGTCTAGACATAGCAGTCCTATGTCTAAAGAGCTGACCTAGCAGTACCTAGGCAGTTGGTCATTATATGCAGTCCATATAAGACCCCCACCAGTAGTCACAGTGCCTTGTGAGGAGCAGTCCTCCCACAAAATGGTATCAGTGTGCTACGCACCACCACCGCCACCGCCGCTTCCACAAAATTTTTCTGCTTTGGGATTGTAACTTTTCCGCCGAATTTACGTGTGCCTCAGTTTTTCGAATGGAATTTGGGCTCTCGAGTTGCTGGCGTGTTACATAACCCCGGGGTCAACACTGGCCAAAACGTCGTTTGCGACTTCCTTCGGCGAGATGACTTGTGGCGCTGTCGGAAATTGTTCTTCAAATTACTTGTAAAGGCGTAGTCTTTCTTCGCAAGTTACTTCATGATGGTTTCTTCGTGCAACTGCGCGTGCTTTACAGTCTTGGCTGCTGTGGGTGCCTAGTGCGCACGCAGTACTTTACTCAGAAGTTCTCTACGGCGTTTGTTGCTGAAAATCCTGGCTTAGAATTGTCAATTGCAGCGTATACTTTCTTCGCGCCGTGATCTGTGATGGAAAATTTCGGCTCGCCATGGAAGAGGTCCTAGTCGAGTTGGTTGGCTCGAATCACGCCCATTACCCCCCTCATAAGAACCGTCCAGCATCCTAGATTCCGAACGGATCTTGCTTCCAACCCTTTCTAATTTAAGCAGAATTGCCTGCACACTCGGTATCGTGGTCAGGAACTCGCGTAGAATTACGTATATGGTTGCTTGGTTCAATGAAAGCCACGTACGGTACCTGGTTCACTGAAAGCCCCGTATCTGGTTCAACGAAAGCCACGTATCTGGTTCAACGAAAGCCCTGTATCTAGTTCAATGAAAGCCCCGTATCGGGTTCAATGAAAGCCCCGTACCGTAATCTTGCTTGCGCAAAATAATTTGTTCCTAACACTTATTATGTAGTCAACTGTACAAGTGAACCGTGGAAAGCAAGGGCAACGCACCTTTCATTTTTTATGGAGAATCTTTTACCTTGTCCTCTTTCTTGAATAGAGGACAATAAAATGCATACCATCAGTGTGTTCAACAGTACAACGATACCCGCCGTTGTCGCAAGAAAGGCACACCCTGCCGTACTTTTTCGGAGGCTTCCTCATGTTTGCAATAACCAAGTGAACAGAGGTGGGGTGGGGGCAAAATAATACAAACGGTGATATTACACGCATGTGCTTGTGTCACAAATGTATTCCCCCAAAACAAGACATAATTTCTATTCCCCATTATGCACTTTTCTATTCCTCGATAACCATTTTTCCGCTGCGGTGGCCCGTGCTGCTGGTGTGGGCGCCAGCGGCCAGCCGGACTCGGCCTCGAGCGAAGAGTGCCCGTGCGCCTGCAGCTCAAGGTGCAAGCGAGCCTATGGTTACGACGGGGCCAGCGGCCAAGGCGCGCGCAGCCAAAGGACCACTGAAGGCATGCCAGTTCGTAAAAGCACTACGCGCGGAGTACGAGCGTAGCCCTTACCTCACGATGTTAAAGGAAGAGCTTTTAGCCGCCTCGCACCAGCGCACGGACACCTTCCGTATGGTTGACGACATGATCTGGCGCATCGCGGAGGGACGCTACCAGCTGGTGTTGTCGTCCGACTCTCCCCTTCGAGAGATAGTCATGCGTGAAGCGCACGAGTCTCCCGCGGCGGGACACACCGGGCGAGATAAGACTCTTGCTCGGATAGTGCGGCGGTTCTGGTGGCCCCGCATGATCAAAGACGTCACCGACTGGACCTGCTCGTGCTTGATATGCCAGTAGACCCGCCAGAGGAACAGCTATCCGGATGGCCAGCTGAACCCCCTCCAGGTCCCGGTCAGGCTGTGGCAGGTGGTGAGCATTGACTTCGTCACAGGACTGCCGCGCACGGAGCGGGGCTACGCCGCCTTCGCCACGTTCACGGACAAGTTGTCCAAGATGGTGCACGTGGTCCCCATGCTGTACTCCGACAGTTCTGCTGAGCAAGTGGCACGAATGTACTTCGACCATGTTTGGCGACTGCACGGTGCTCCTATGAAGATCATTTGTGACAGGGACTCTCGCTTCCGTGACGCCTTTCATATGGAGTTGCATCGCCTTATGGGGGTGCAGGTGGCCTCCACTACGCCGTACCATCCACAAGGGGACGGCCAAGCGGAGCACACAAACCACACGGTGGAGCGCATGTTGCGCGCCTACGTTGACGCAAACCAGACAGACTGGGATTTATGGTGCACCCCGGTGGAGTACGCCATTAACGACTCCAGGTCCGCGGTTACTGGATTCACACCCTTCGAGCTTTGCTATGGGCATGCCCCGGCGTCGCAGCTCGACTTCTTCATAGAAGCTGCATTGGCCTCTCGTAGGGGCCGCGCCAAGGGGGGGAGAGGGGACGTCGTGAAGAAAGGCACGGCCCACGAGACTGTCCGGCAGTTTGTTCAGCAGTTGCAGACTGCTCGCGATAGGTTGCTGGTAGCTCAGCAGCAGCAAGTGGCCCAGTATGACGCTCGCCATCGCGCTCGCCGGTACGCAATAGGTGACATGGTGTGGGTGGACGCCACGCATCTCACCCAGCCCAGGGATCGGGGCCTACACAAGAAGTTGCTGAAGAAGCGCCTGGGCCCGATGGAGGTACTGGAGGCCTTCCACAACGATCGGCAGATGGAGCTCGCCCCCGAGGACCGAGGGGCCCCCGCGGCTTACCGCCTGAAGCTACCACCACAGTGGAAGGTGCACGACGTCTTCACCGTGGATAGACTCACCCCAGTGGAGTCGGGCCAGGACAAGTTCGCGGACAGGAGTGCGGATATTCCGCCTCCCCCTGTGGACGTAAGCGGTCGTAAGGAGATGGCGGTGGAGTGCATTGACAGGTCACGCACGAGGAGACGTAGCGGGCGGACATGGACGGAGTACATGGTCAAATGGGTAGGTATGCCGCGCTCCGAGAATGAATGGAAAACTCGCGAGGACCTCGAGTTCGATGGAGTTGGCCGAAAAGGGATACCTAACCGCGCTCTGCAGGAGTTCGAGAAGGTCGAGGCCAAGAGGCAAGAACGTGAAAAGAGCAGAGTCACTCGCAAACGCGAGGAGTCAGCAGGAGCGATATGGTTGACGGATCCTGAAGAGTTACAGGCGGACGGAATGGCATGGATCCCGGAAGAACGAGTCGACGACGAGGTGGGCACATTCGCGACGGTGTCGCCCACTAGTTTCATGCCATCCCAAGGACCTGGTCGAGGAGCAGCACGCCTACAAGCGTCTCGACGCCCAATACGGATCTTGGCGTTGTTTTGTGGCACGGGCTCCGTCGAACGACATTTCAGCAAGCAGTTTCCTGGGTGTGAGGTAGTCTCGGTGGACATCCAGAACCGATGGAAGCCCACTCACTGCGAAAACATCCTGCACTGGGACTATCGACAGTTCTCGCCCAAGCACTTTGACGTCATTTGGGCGAGCCCTCCATGCACGGAGTACAGCCAAGCCAAAACGGTAGGGGTACGAAACTTGCGTGGTGCTGACAGGCAAGTGCGGAGAACGCTGGAGATCATCAAGTACCTCCAGCCGAGCTTCTACTTCATCGAGAACCCGCGTGGTCGAGCTCCTCATGGGTTACACACTCGCCCATGCATGCAAGGGTTGCCACCTCCGCATCTGGCTACATATTGTAAGTATGGTATGCCCTACAAGAACCCCACCCACTTCTGGACCAACGCGCCTATCACCACCCTGAAGTCTTGCGACCCCGAAAACCCCTGCGACTTCAAACGCCGTTATGGGCGACACGAGAAGATGGCGCAGAGCGGCTCCACCAGCAGAGAGTCGGGCGACCCTAGGCCAGGCATGGGAGCTGGATGGCACGTGTATGGCATCCCCGCGGCCTTGCTTAAACAATTATTCAGCTCTCTACCGGTGGAACAACCCGTGGGGGCAATCGCAGCGGTGTGTGAATACCTAGCGGAGCCGCTCTGGAGAGATGAAAATGAGACAGATCTCAACGATGAAAGAGTCTGCGCTAATCTGGAAGAAGCTGACGAGAAGCCTGTGACCTTGATGCCGGAGTACAGCCCTACGCCGCCACCAGTGATGTCCGACGACAGCGAGTGGGACACCATGGGCTCCGAATCAGCCTAACGACTGTGCATCTAAGCACAAGCGAGGACGCTTCCCACCTGAAGGGGGGGGGGAGTTGTGCTAGGACAACACACGGTGTCATGCGCGGATGACTCAGCAATGTCATACATGCCAGAAGTGTCATACGCGCCTTACAGCATTAGCGCCTGAGACCCCTGTTGAGGAAGAGACCCCCCTTATATGGGAGTACACAGTACCACTGTACTGTGTAATAATGTGACATGTAGAATACTGGCACATCATACTGCATGATAATGTAGTACAAGCATATGATAGTTTGATGAGACTTGGCCATGCTGACTAGGATTACCTCAGAGAGCTGAGTGAATAAGTAATGGCCAAGGCCAAAGAAACAGTTGAGATTTCTAGAGTAAAAAAACAGCCGCATGGCAAAAGTCAAATATAATACCTAATTCTTACATGCAAATATATGTAGTAAGTCTAGACATAGCAGTCCTATGTCTAAAGAGCTGACCTAGCAGTACCTAGGCAGTTGGTCATTATATGCAGTCCATATAAGACCCCCACCAGTAGTTACAGTGCCTTGTGAGGAGCAGTCCTCCCACAGGGGCAAGGTGAGAGCTTAAATTCGAAGGCACATCTGAGGGCCTCGGTGTCACGCGTGAATGGTACCAAGGCTGCCAAAAACCCGAACGCCATAGAGATAAGGAATATACATCTACAATGACGGGCAGAATAACACAGTGTCGCGGGGTGCTCGTGAAGGTAGTAGCATAAACTGATAAACGTTAGATACACGGAATGTCTAACTAGGAAGGCTATTGTACGAGGACACAGTCACGGGTGACACATGCCACACCCACGGCGAGGGGTGAAGCTAGGAGAAGCAGGCTCCCATACAGTGGGGGGGAAATCAGCTTCCCCATGACACCACCTCACCCCGAAGGTGTGAGTGGCCATCCCGAAGCAAGCAAACCCTAAAACCTAAACCCACTGTTACTTAGTGCCTGGGCCCAAGGGACTTTTCCAACCCAACTAGCAGCTAAATTGCAGGGGGCGTTGCCAAGAAGCCAAGCGGGTAACAATGCAGGCTAGGTCTAGGCATGGCCTGCCGCAGATTGACGGTCAGCCGAAGTGTCGATTGTCGGAGGCGGGATCCACGGCGTCGTGCGGAAAGCCGGCCAGTCCTCACCGTCGTCAGCGAAGGCATGCATGGCGACCGGCTCGGACTCCCACGTGAAGTCCCCATTTGCCAGGTGCAGCACCATGTCGGCAGGATGTGGCTTTACGGCCGGCTCGGCAGCAGCATCGGAGTCCGCCGAGGCGTGATCGAGCGGTGGAGGCGGGTCAGTGAGGGGCGCAATGAAGGTCATGACCGCCGAGTCCGATGAAGGGTCGGTATGCTCCCCCGCCACCATCACAGACCTTTTGGCCTTTCCACACATTTATTTTATTTTTACCCATATTTATTTATCGCATTTATCGATATAAGAATATATTTATAATCGGAATTTTGCCCAAATTTCTCAAAATATTACTTTTCCTAATAAAGGTCGTTGCAGGGTTACTGGCTTGTTATTAACCTTATTGTGCAGACAATAGACATTGAGGAAGCAAGATACAAAACACGGATGCAATGGCCAGTTAGTGATATTGTGATACAGTAAAACGCGGTATATAAGAAGCCGGCCTCAAAATCGCTAGCGGCTAGCTTCTTATTGGGTGGGGCTCAATTTGAGGTCGCAGCGATGTTACGGATCGAAGGATGACAGACGCCCGCAGTCGCGATGTTGGTACGTCATTGTCGATGTCACGATTCATCTTCGATCTGTAATCGTCTGAGCTGTACGAGTACCACTGAAATGCGCGAAGATGTCATCAATACTTCGCGTAGCTCAGTTGGTTAGAGCGTCGCACTAGAGAAGCGAACGTCACGGGTTCAAATCCCGTCGTGGAGCCTTTTCGCCACACGACGATATATGATTTGACCCGGCTCGTACAGTGAAAATCCCCGCACCGATTTCAGACGACCCTAACAGTGGTATCGAAGCCCGGGTTCAGAACCGCTTGGGGTGTAACGGCGCGTTGGCACGATGATGTGACCCGCACTGATGACGTGGATTCGGGCTGCATCCCAATAACTGCGATGCACTTTCGGTGCGATGGGCTGCATCCCAATAACGTGATATTCAGCTTCATTGTAAGCTGCCACGACATCACATCCGAAGTTGGGACCCTGAAATGTTAATCGAGACGAATGCAATGGCATCGAATCGTCAGGTGACGATTGTTTCTCAGACGTACGGACCGCCTGCGGTGCTTTGTGCGGGCGCGGTGGGCGGGATCGACGTGTCCGCCTACGGCTTTGTGGTAGAGCAGCTGCCGCCTCCCGTCGAGCCCGCGGGGGACGACATTCTCCGACGGCTCGACGATCTTGCCGCGGAGGTTCACTCCGCGGCCAATCACAAGGTGCACTTCACACACGCATCTTTCCCGCCTTCTGACGGCATCGAGCAGCAGACTTCGGCTCTGGTGTGTGGCCCTGTCGCAGTGGGGATCACGCCGGAGGAGCAGGTTCCGGCAGGTGGTGCGGCAGCATCGGCATCCGCCGTGCCGGCCCCTGCTATGCCTGTCTCGCAGGTGGAGGATGTGGAACCCGTGCCACTTCAATCGGCACGGGTGACCGCCACGGCGGCGACCACGGACGGCGAGTTCGCCGGGTTCGTTCAGTCCGTCAATCACGCCGCCATCGCACTGGTTGACCTCACTGGCTACGACACAGACGACTACGAGGACCTCGCTGACGGCAGTTTCATCGTGAAGCCGCGCGGACTCCGGCCATTTCGGCAAATCATGCGTCGGAGTCCGCAGCCCGCGCGCCTCGGTCTGGTGGTGCTTACCAGGGTAGAAGTCTTCCAAATTTCTTTACGGCCCGTAAACTATATTTCCGCTGGCCCGCTTTCGGCCAAAACGGTCAAGGAAGAACAATGCCCGCCGCAGGCGCGAAATTTTGAAATTAAGTATGGGGGTTTGATAAAAGTGGCATAAAATGCCTATATTTTTGGCCGAAGTTTGGCCGGCTCATATTTTTGTGCGGCCCGGGGGCGAAAGCCCCTTCGGCCCGGTTTCGGCCCGGAGCGAGCTTCTGCGGCCCCGGGCCGGCCCGCCACGGTAAGACTTCTACCCTGGTGCTTACGGAGACTGGTCTGGTGGTGCTTCCTGCACCTATGGGTGTGGCAAGCCGCCATGGGGCTTCCCCGCACACGCGGGTACGTGGGGGATGCCTTATATCCTTTCCTTTATTCTCTTGATCTCTGTCACGGGAGTGGGAGCTGCTGCCTTCACGGCGGCCAATGACATCGAGCCTGTGCAGGTATCGGGTCAGGCTGCGCCGCAGCGCCTGTGCTGTGCAGGGGGGACCTGTGTATCTACCCGGGCATCGAGGAGCTGAGCCCCGACACTCTGGGCGCGGTGATGGCCTCTCTCAGTGAGTGCGATCCTTCTGCTGTACCGCCTGACCGCTACCTGCGGGAGTGGTGGAAGCAGGGGGTCGGGGGTTGGGTGTTCCACCCTGACCCTGGCCCGCATTTACCCGGTGTACCACTTGCTGGCCCTCCGCCGTCTCCAGACTACAGCTCTCCTCCGTCCGACGTTGACGAGGACGAGTCTGCTGTCGGGTAGCTCTGGCTCTGGTTCTGGCAGTGCATCGCCGTTCCGGTGGTCTGTTGAGATGTACTTTCACATCGACAACTTCTTCAATCTGGTTTATGGTTTTACTTTGACATCTTTGCAATCTTCACTCTGAGTTGCTGGCACAGAGTTTTTCAGTAGTTTAGCGGGACCTTATTGCCCGTATGTATCTGCTCTTGTACTAGCTAGAGGGTTCCAATCGTGTGTATCAGAATGGCACAGCTGGATTAGCAGTTAGGCCTTGTCAACCTAGCTCCTGCCATAACACTAGCAATCTTACATTTCTGACTTGCCTGTCAGCCACCACCCACAGTGCTGGGGTGGTGTGCTGAAATATGTATAGGCAGCCCTGACCGGGAGTCCCGGTGCAGGCCCCTATGAGCAGACAGATTCCTAGGTAGCCAACACTGGACTGGTGACTGATGACTGTTCGTGCTGTGCCACACCAAGGTGTCACAGATAGCTAGGTCCGAGACCGTTCCGACTCCGAGACCGTTCCGGGTATATCTAGCTTAGGGTTTATTTCTTATGGGAGTCTATCTATTTGAGTTCACTGACTGTCTGATATCTCTGAACCAGGATATTTCAGTAGTTAGCACAGTTATTTGATCCGTGTTTTCTAGACAGCAATACAGTTGACAGTCAGTGGGTTAAACGGTTAGCAGCCATCAACCCTATTGCACGTGCGGAGGGTGGGGCACTGTTGACAAAACTGGAGGGTGAACTGCCGGTATACCTAGCAGCAGCATCTGGCTGTGAATAATAAATATCAGCCTGCTGTGAATGATAAAACATACTGTTGTATCTCTCTGTATTTGTGTACTACAGTAATCACTCATTTTTAAGAAAACCCGACGTTAAGAAAGCAGCCAGCGTTTGGGGGGGG
>LGRX02006786.1:0-11556 GCA_001247695.2 Cymbomonas tetramitiformis
TGGTTTTGATATTCCAGTTTAGGAAGTTTAGTGACAATATTATATTGAGTAAGCAGGGTGCGCTCCGGGGCTTTTTGTGGTTTTGATATTCCAGTTTAGGAAGTTTAGTAGGAGCACCTGAGCTGCATATATAGCGTGTTGCATGATAATAATATGTTGAGTAAGCAGGGTGCGCTCCGAGTTTTTCGTGGTGTTGATATTCCAGTTTAGGAAGTTTAGTAGGAGCACCTGAGCTGCATATATAGCGTGTCGCATGATAATAATATGTTATTACGTGTAATTTGAAATGCGATAATTGCAGGGCACAACCAAAGGGTATCAAGACGAAGAAGCGGCAGAGTGACATTCCAAAGGCTAGTGAAGGACAAGGTGGAAAGTACCGTAATACACGGCGTAGACAAAGTGCCTAGATGGGATCATAAGTTATCTCCAAGCGATTGACATATACATGTGAGAGCGGACCCTTACTTCATTTATATAATGACATTGGTAGGGTGGGAATGGCATCACTTTCAATAATATTGTTGTCTTATAACGGTTCCTTGATAAAAACTATTTTGCTTTGCGATTTGAATGGTTGAAAATAATTGAGTATTGCAAAAGTTATGTTAACGTTTGTATCAAATATTCTTGACCACAGTTTTTTCTGCTGGTTTCTCTGTAATTCTGCGACTTTCGTGGCCAATAAAAGGGAAAGTAAAGCACGAATCCAAAAAGTAACACTTGTGTATACCTTAGAATACATGTCTAAAGGAACCCTGAATTTTTTAGGCCATTTGAACAACCTTTTTTCGGGGCGTGACATAAAAGTCCAGAGCCTTCGGACTCCATGACAGTTACAAACCCTAAGTCATAACATATAAATATAGCCGATCCGAAGGCTCTGGCCCCCAGAGTATGTATGGCACATGCATCGCATACGTGATGTAAATATAAAACCATACAACTATATACGAAAATTCCTCCCCCCCAAGTAAAACAGTAACATTATAAAATTTCGTACTTCGATATATAACTGAGAACGACAAGGCACACGAACCGTCAACGACTGCACTGACATATATATACACAAGATCAAATGAAAATATTAAATTATAGAATCGGGTGCCGATATATATTTCTGAGACCGACGACGAAACGCGAAACGTCAATTAGTATACAGTTATAATTAACCTTGAGATATAAACGCGTAAAACAAATCAAATTTTATAAATCAGTACAGCAATATTTATAGTGCGAGAGAGAGAGAGTATAAACGCGAAACGTCATCGACGGATATAATTATAATTTACTATGACGCAGAATCAAATAAAACTAAATTTATTGTATAATTTGATGCCATATAAATTTATAAGTATGATACCGACGAGAAACGTGAAGGGTACACGCTCCGGAACTGGACCTTCGTATAAATTATAAACGTGATAATCGGTTTATACACGATTCGTGTCTCGTGTCACATGAAACTGTCTGAATAATTTCTACGGGATTATTAAATCAGATAATCCTGTCGCGATAAAATCAGAGAGATCGAAATCGCGAACGGTCGACTGAGTCAACGTCCAAATGACCTCACGTCAGCAAGAATTTTAAAGCGGCGGCCCAACGTTCAGCAAGCAACATATTTTCCTTCGCCCTGAAAGGCGAACCGACTGCTGTGTGATGCTGCTCCCCTGTGATATTATTCGCAGGCATCTTTGCATATTTTTCGTTGGCTGTATTTTGTTGTTTCACTGTGGGTGCAGCCTTTTTTACTAACAGTTTGAAGTGTGTGCAGCTCATCCCGAAGATGCGCCAAGGCCAAGGGGAGTGCCTTGGAACGCGCCTTCGAAGAGGTGAGTGCTTGATGTTTTTACCACTTTGTTGTGTCAATCTCGTTCGTATATCTGTATACACTTTGCAGTGTAATCAATCTCTTCAGAGTGAGCTATTTTGAAGGCATCCTTCCTTGGAGCCTTTTCTCGAGATGCGGAAGGCTAGGTTGGCACATGCCAACCTAGCTTGGGATCAAACCCAACCACATCGTATATTGCATATTTTCATATATATATATACATATATTTGTATGTTCGTCCCAAGCAGTAGTGTTCGTCCGCAACGGGAGGCAATTTAGACATTAAGTACATAGATAACGAGGTCGGTGCGGCAGAATACTGTGCCTCATATTGTTCAAAAGCTGAAGCACCAGATTCAGCCCTGCTTAAAAATTTGGTTACCAGGAAAATCGCAACCTTGATATTACATAGTCTGTCAATTACAGATAAACAACGGTTGTCAGTAGTAGCTAACAGTTTGGTGGAGTCAGCCCAAGTAGGTGCCATGCAAGCTTGTTGGTCTTTGCTAGGCCTCCCCTTCGTCCAATCATCCAAAGGCGTCCTCAGCGTGAACAGCTCCGCCAAAATAAATGTGCCGTCTGCCGTGATCGTTGATGAACAAAAACTAAAAGATCTTAAATTAACAGGAGGAGCTCAAACCGCTATAGACACATCTCCCCGCACGCAATTGGGTCGGAGAATCGCCTAAGGAAAATTTGTTCGTCAACAAAATACAAAAGGAGGGTGCAAGGTTTCTTTTCATCAAATGTTGACGTACTATTCTTTCAGAACTTTTGATCCTAAAAAGTTTCCGAGTGATAGCAAGTTACCAAACGCTCCTCCAGCCCTGATGTCTTTGTCCACACAAGGCGTACCATCAATCTTGGACAAATTTCGTGTTGATGATGTCGTATTTACACCATACCAATCCCCCAAAGTAATTTCTTTGTGTCCATACTACCCTCAAGATTTAACAGATGAAGAATCCTGCTATAGCACCTTATTACTACATACAATATGGCCAAATGGCCAAGAAGATCAGATACTGCCCCCAGACACCACCGCAATAGTTCATTTAGATCACATGATAAACACAAAATTAATGCCAGCATATGTAGGCGAAGCCCTAGAGACAATAAAGAAGAGTGAAACAATCCTAAGGGATGTTGGTAAGCCTACTTCAGATAAAGAATATGGGGGTCATGATGATTACCAACCAGAGTCGGTTTCTGACGAATTCAAAGACACACCTCAGGAGAAATATTGCTTTAGGTCTGCAGACACAAATGTGATTTGTGACATGACTTTGAGCCAAAAAGCATATCTTGCTAATTTTCTTTCTAGCAATCTGAAGGCATTCATAGACAACCTGACCACTAGCAATAGAGCAACCACCGAAGATGATATCATAAAAATCCAACAGGGGAAAAGGGTACCTTTGAATGATGAGGAACTAAATGAATGCAATCTAGAAGGATTGATCGATGGCATGACATCAATGCAACGAATCGCTTTTGATAAGATTGGTAGTCATTTAACAGGAGAGAATCCAAATCAATTACGAATTTTTGTATCTGGGGAAGGCGGTACTGGCAAAAGTCACCTAATTAAGGCTGTCCGTGAGAAAGCTCAGTTAATTTTTGGTAAGGCAAGAGGTTTACACGGCAACACAGTTGTCATGGCTCCAACAGGCAACGCTGCCTTTAATATATCAGGATACACCTGGCAAAGCGCGCTCAGCAAATCACCGCATGATGGCGACATTGCAACTTCTATAACACAAAACAAGGCAGATGTGTTGGCTAAAAATTTAAAAGATTGCAAGCTAGTAATCATCGATGAGATATCAATGATTAGCCTATCAGATCTGTACAATATACATATTAGACTTTGTGCAGCAAAATCAACGCCCCAAAATTTTGCAGAAATAAGCAAGATTCCATTTGGTGGAGTACATATCATGATACTTGGGGACCTATATCAGCTTCCGGCCATGGGCACTTCTGTGTACCAAACACCAGTTATGAATAGTAAGAATCCCAAATACTACAACGCTTGCTTAAATGGAAAGAAACTGTGGAATTCTATTACAACTTATATTGAGTTAACCGAAAATGTTCGACACCAAAGTAAACTCGGAGATGAGCTGCCACCTTTAGCCCGCATATGCAGCACTGCTAGAAAAGGTCTACCTTCCGTAGAACAATTTGCCGAACTTTGGTCCAAATGTTTATGTAGTGGTGTTAAAGAAGCCCAAAAAAAAGCTCCTATGGGCGCCATGTGGGTAGCCGCTACGCATGAGAGGGTGAATGAAATTAACAAGATGTGTTTTGAAAATTTGGTTGAGTCCGGAGCCACACATTTCAGAATCCACGCCCAACATTACGCCACTAGTGGGGAGTCATTATCTGAAGAGGTACACACTAAATTGTCAAAAATTACCACATCGGGCAGTAAGGCCTTGCCTGAACATAACGACATACAGGAGCAGCACCTTGATCTAGCTATCGGTAGCCGTGTCATGAGCACTATGAACTCCGCAACACAACTAGGCGTATACAATGGTGCTCAAGGAACAGTTGTCGGTTTCGGGTTTCAGGGACAATCTTATGCAAACAATATGCCAACCGTAACCCAATTCATCCAGGATAAACTGGAAATACCAATAGTGTTTGTTCAAATGGATGGTGGGGATGGATGGGGCTACAAAGGGGATTCTGTTAGCGCCACACTACCGAGGATAGTACCCTTTGTGGCTGAATCTGGCAAATCTAAATTGTGTGGGAAATATACCAGGAAACAATTAAAACTCAGAACAGCTCATTGTATTACTATCCATAAAAGCCAAGGGCTAACTGCTAAGAATGGACTAGTTCTATGCCCAACCGAGACAGAAAGGCAATGCTTTGCACCAGGATTGGAATATGTGGCTTTATCTAGAGCTCAAAGAATAGAAGATGTATACCTCACATGCCCTCTGACCAATTTTCATTTTGCAGCGCATCGCCACATTGGCATGCGAACAGCAATCAAAGCCGAGTACAAACGCTTATCGTCATTGACTGGGGAACATTTCGATGTCTTCTTTGACCCTGTGATCTTGGAAGATAACACACCTAGCGGGAAACGAAAAGCTTATGATGCAGACTCTCAACAAGCTACAAAACGCCCCACAACAAAAGCTATACTGCACACAGGTTTAGCAAACTTAGGTAATACATGTTATTTCAATGCTATCATTCAATGTTTGACTCAATGCCCCAACTACTTGGGATTGGAACCTTCCCAATCCTTAGAAGCATATCCTTCAGAGAATACCCAACTACTGCACTCCATAAGGTACTTAATCAACAACATAACCACAGGTACTGTGGCCAACGCAAGGGAATCCCTGGATCTAGTTAGACAGGTGTTGCCGTGCTACAACAACACTTTCCAACATGACGCCTCAGAATTCTTTATGGACTTAATAAACACCTTGAAACACGAAAAGCCCCCAGACACCTTCATGGGTACTTACAAATTTACATCCGTATGCAATAACACAAAATGTGGCCAACAAACATTCAAATCAGAGAAACACCCAGTTCTCATTCTCAACATTCGACCATCTTACAAGAAACGAGAAATCTTGAAATCTTGTATAAACCAAGCATTGTCCCAGAGCGCAATTCCAACATGGATATGTTCCCAGTGTGAACAAAGTTCGACTAATAATGCATTAATCAAATCATTTGATATCCTACCAGACACACTCGTAATGGTTCTAAGTAAAACAGACAATTCTGGAAATATATTGCAAGTCGAAGTGGACTTACAACATATTTTATCTTCCTCAGATTTAAAATTGCCAAAAAGGTGAGGTAGACACTTCCTATGAACTATGCGCTATAGTGAAGCGCATCGGTACCCACGTGTCTTCGGGTCATTATACGACATGTGTGCGCCAAGGCGATAATACATGGATTCATTGCATTGATACCTCAGTCACCCCCATTTTAAAATCGCATTTGTCTAAGGATGCATACATGCTTCTTTATAGAACCAAACTTAGTCTTATGCAAACCCCAATCCCTATTTCATCACAATCATCGTGTTCAGCATTACCACAACACATGGACCTTACCAAATTAAACATTATTACCACAAGCCCACTCAGGTCATTGTGTCCTTCATCAACGATGTCGCAAGATTCAACAATAAGAGCACAGGATGCAACACATGAGCAATTAGCCTCAAAAAGCAACCAACTAAATTCAATACCCAATGTTTACACTTCGGGAACAATTAGTTTATCAACTAATGGTCAGTCTAATGCATCTACTGCCATTGAGTCTTCACAGCAACCAGCTTACAACCGATATACACCAGTTCTTCTCCCACACAACACTTCAACTGTTCACATTCCATGGCAAAATAACTCATGCTTTATAGACCCATGCTTAGAGTGGTTGTATCATCAAAGCACAAAGTATGTCTTTGTAACCGACAATACTACTACAAGCGATGTTGTGTATGATGCTTTGTGGGCACGTGCCAATGGAAATTCACAGCAAATTTCGGCTGCTAGGAACCATTTACGAGATCATCTCACCTCAATAGACCCGACAGACCGATCCGGAGCTAATGGAACTTTCGGTAGTATAATGAATACCATATGCCACATATTCCGGCAATCACCAGACACCATTAGACTATATGCAGTATCTACAGCAAAATGTACTCAGTGTCCGTATTACAGGAATACCCGTGTTGCGACAAATCCTTATTCCCTAAACAATACCCTCTACACAACCTATGTAACTCACATGAACACAACAGTGGTTGACCCCTTTAAATGTATGCTGCTACAATTTGAGCATCCTTCAATCCGAGATTGTGACGCTTGTAAAACTAGGAACACTGTGGAAAGTCAAGTTGAAATTACCACCGTCCCTGCTTTCATCATAGTCGATGTGGGAAGTCTCAGGAAGGCAATACCAAATGCGCCATTCAATTACAAAGCTACCCTAGATAACAACACTTTACGAAATCACCAAAATGTTCATGCTTCATATTATTTATCGGGTATCATTCATTTTCTAAATAGTCACTTCTACCTAGAGGTAATGGTTGCAGGAAATTGGAAACATGTCAATGACTTTTCTAACCATACATATAGTGCAATACCACCCCCTTGTGCACCTGTTGATACGTCTGTTATGTTTTTATATACCAAACACACTTGATACTACAAATGGTTATACCACCACAAGTCATCCTGTGGAAGAGGATGGCCGCCAAACACGTGAGGCGAAGTCACGTGTAAAAAGTACTTTCACATGTAGACTAACCTTTTTTGTTTTCAATGTTATTTTTCTTTACTTCAATTGTTTAGTAGACTTGTCTGCTAGCCTTGTCTACTTCTAACCTATTCAGTGCAAAAATATGTCAGGTATTAATGCCAGAGCTCACCGAATTACTTGCGCAACTCCTCTTCGTCTTATTACCTTTGCTCACATTCAAGACCTTCACGCCGGTGAAATCCTTCACGCCGCTCAATAGCCGAGCAGTTCCCCAAGGTCAAGGAAATGAACTAAAAGGAGGACCCTGCTTGGTACCCTCCTTTGCAAGCCTAACCGCGTGGGCTTCATCTGGGGACGTGTATCTGGCTTCGGTACAACGTTTGGGAAAGAGGATTGGTTTATTATTCTGTAAGCCAACCACCTCACGTACCGCAGATGGAGAAATTGTGTTGGACTCCAAAATGATACTGGCGGGGCTAGGAACATCTGGACAGTTTGCGTTCCACGAAGACGTACAACATGCCCTGGACAATGTGTACCCATATTTCAACGACACTCCAGATGTGGATGCTAAAGGTATGATCAGTGCACCTTCAATTCACTTTGAATAATTTGATGATACCCAATTTTTATTACTAATTACGTACATCATTCAGGTAACATTAAAGAGGGACCACCAAAGCAACGGGCAGTCTACTCCATAACCTTCCAAGATGGAAGTGGTATTATTTGTTTCACTAGTGTACGCTGCACTGACGATATAAATGTACGAGCTAATGTACGGTCCATTTCACCAAGAACCCCAATAGTGGTTTCACCATCTGATTGGAAGGCAAGACCCCTGAAGGTAAGCACCGCAATTTTACATCATTTCAACCAGTTCCAATAATAATCGCTATAAAGTTTGCTAAAGAGCGGTATGTTTCATACAGGTTGCAGTATGGGACACCCCAAACAACTTGGCGCTATGGTCATCAAAAAACGACGAAACAGAAATTTCCTTGAAGGATGTTTGGCAATACCGGCTGGATCCCTATTGTTCACCTGCTGAGCATGTTCTCATGCTCTGTGGTATTACCGAAAATATGGCCGACAAATTGGAAGATAGAGCTCTGAAATTCAAAGATTATTTCAGAAACTTCACCCTGTTAGAGCTCTTTGGTCATAAAGATACCATGCACAAGGCTTATGCAGGTGCAATATCTACTGTCTATTCCATATTCGGCGCTTTGAGACCTAAACAAAGATCATTTCGGATGGCACTGCATTGTGGGTTGGTATTCTACAACCTTCCCAATAAATTTTAAGTTTTCTGTGAGTGTATGTGTGCAGGATGTGGTCCTCGACATGGTATTGAATGCCTCAACATGACAGCATTACTCTGCAAGTCAGCAAATAACGAAACCCGTATCGCCAACATAGCAGCCAGTCTGGACGTCAGGTTGCTAGGTCTTGCAGTAGTTCGACACCTTGCAGCAACTGAATTGGCCATTGTCAGCCAGACGATCGCAGATGGCCATCCCTATGCTCCTGAAGGGCGGAATCGCAATGCTGCTCGCATGACGGCAAAGAACAACCATTTCTACCGACAACCCAAGAAGGGCACCATCGTCCTCGTCGACGGTGTGAGAAAGGCTAAAACTGGAACTTCCTACAAGATCAACATCCGAAAGCGCCTTTTGGGTTCCAACGTCGTATTGCCCACTCGAGAAGGCCAGGTAAGGATGCCTATAAATGTTATATTCTTATGATACCACTGTTTACATAATTGCCTATAAATGATCACTTGCCTACTCATTCAATATTGTAATATGACAATACTAACATATGGTGTTTTGCCAACAGTGCTTGGAACTACCGTTCCACCGTTAAGGTGGCAGTGTAAATCATCACAAATTTGCACTTGGAATTAAGGCACAAGATGACCCAAGAAATAATGAAGAGGAAGATGAACTTGCTGATTTCTCCAAGCTTGTCACCTCCCACGTCCTCAATAAGGAAATAGGCGTTGGTCCTTTAAGGTGGGCGTTTTCTCAAACTTTGGGGTTTCAACACCATTACAATTCCATAGAAAGAATAGGGTACACATTCGACTTCAACCCACCACCTTTGCCTCTATTTCTAGATATCAACTGCCATATGCCATAGCCAAGTATATGGCTCACACGCCTAAGTAGGAGCCAGTCAAATTGTCCCAAAATGAACCCACATCGCCATATACCAATCCCAACACTTCTATGGGTGAGAACTTGTAAGTTGACCTCCATTTGGCCCTTGTAGCACTACAACATAGCAAACTTGCCCTCCCTAGCATATGACATGATTGTCACATCCCAACACTTGGCAATCCCCTTAAAAGGCGCAAGACCCAAACATATGCGCCCCATATAGACCCACAAGTTCTTCAATATAACACTCTTACCATCACTGCCATAAACCATATGCCATGACCATCGGTTGCTTACTTTTCTATCATATCCACTACAGGTACCACCTAGAAAAGGAAATAAGGCTGCTGATGAAGTACCATCCCACAAACATCACAAATCCATGCAATCATCCCAAGCCAAATGGATACAACTACCAACTAGTACGAATGTTCGCAGATAAAGGTATATTCCCTCACAGCCATGAATGCCTGGATTCCTAGCACACTGAGAAGGAATCGTGGTAGAATGTGGTAAACTGGTGTTAAAATGTGGTAAACTGGTGGTAAACGGCGGTAAGCCCCTATGTGGGGTGGTAATCAGGTGGTAAACGTTAAAATATTTATAAAAAAAATAACTGACGGTAAATCATTGGTAATTTGCGGTAACATAGGTTGAAGCATGGTAAAAGCCTGGTAATTTCAGAACGGAGCGTGGTAAACGAGGATCTGGAATGGTAAATGGTCGTGGCCTAATGGTAAATGGATATAAAACTTCGCAATGTAGTATAAATATAGAGACGGAGCTGGTAAACCGTGGTAAACGAGGATCCTGAATGGTAGATGTGCAATTCTCTGGTCTGTGGCCAAGGTAGAATTGACAGGAGTGGAGCGACTGGCGAATGGCGGCCAGGTATGAACGCAGGCAGGGGTATACATCATCGTTCAGTAGATAGGTGGGATGCGTCACATACAGATCGTATCATACCTGTCTCGGCTAAACCAGTAGGGAGCCGAAAGGTAGCCGATTTTAGTGGCCACGCGCACCATAGCTGGTAAGAGAGAGGTAACGTAGCCAAGAAACCAAGTTAGGTTCTTGAAGTTGAAGTTTTCAAAAAACAGTTAAACTGTAACAGTTTATTTTTTTGTTTATTTAATTTAAGTAGCAGAAGGTCGAGAAAGAAAATGGCTGGTAAGTAGTTTTACTTTTTTCTTGAATCACGCGGGTGACAGAAAGCAGTTCTGTTGCAATGTATGCAGAACAGGTAGTTTACTTTTAAAAGCGAGTACTGTTACTTAAGAATGGAGAGTACCCGAACAGGAGCAACGAGCGCTGCTGAACAAGGTGCACCTAAACGGGCAAGGACGGCCACGGTTGGCAGCGAGGCAGGCCAGGCCGCACTCGCTCCAAAGGTTACGTGCCCCATGCTTGTCTCTTGTGGATGTGCATGTTGGATAGGTTCGTGGCTTAATTAGTTAACCGCTGTTCGACTGAAAGAGCGGACGGCTCCTGAAATTTTCTGCGTAAATAGGTGGTCAGCGAATATGTGGATACACACAGCCGGTGACTGCGCCCTGGTGCGGAATCACGTGCTTAGGAAAAGTCACCGGCTGTGCGTATTCATTCAGGTATGCAGGCCAGGCCGCACTCGCTCCAAAGGTTACGTGCCCCATGCTTGTCTCTTGTGGATGTGCATGTTGGATAGGTTCGTGGCTTAATTAGTTAACCGCTGTTCGACTGAAAGAGCGGACGGCTCCTGAAAGTTTCTGCGTAAATAGGTGGTCAGCGAATATGTGGATACACACAGCCGGTGACTGCGCCCTGGTGCGGAATCACGTGCTTAGGAAAAGTCACCGGCTGTGCGTATTCATTCAGGTATGCAGGCCAGGCCGCACTCGCGCCAAAGGTTACGTGCCCCATGCTTGTCTCTTGTGGATGTGCATGTTGGATAGGTTCGTGGCTTAATTAGTTAACCGCTGATCGACTGAAAGAGCGGACGGCTCCTGAAAGTTTCTGCGTAAATAGGTGGTCAGCGAATATGTGGATACACACAGCCGGTGACTGCGCCCTGGTGCGGAATCACGTGCTTAGGAAAAGGCACCGGCTGTGCGTATTCATTCAGGTATGCAGGCCAGGCCGCACTCGCTCCAAAGGTTACGTGCCCCATGCTTGTCTGTTGTGGATGTGCATGTTGGATAGGTTCGTGGCTTAATTAGTTAACCGCTGTTCGACTGAAAGAGCGGACGGCTCCTGAAAGTTTCTGCGTAAATAGGTGGTCCGCGAATATGTGGATACACACAGCCGGTGACT
>LGRX02006787.1:0-10431 GCA_001247695.2 Cymbomonas tetramitiformis
TGGGGCTGATTGGTTGAGGTGACTAATCTGGCCGCATAGGCCGAATCACTTCGATTCAAGCGGCGTGTAAAGCATCCCAAGATGCTAGAGGGTTGCCGAAATAAAGTATTTGGGGTGGTTGTTGGGGAAGGGGGCAAGGCGAGAGCTTAAATTCGAGGGCACATCTGAGGGCCTCGGTGTCACGCGTGAATGGTACCAAGGCTGCCAAAAACCCGAACGTCATAGAGATATCAGCTCCGGATTGAAAGTGGGAATCCTAGCGGCATGTGCATCACAAATGATGTAAAACATGTCCCAAAGGTTCACTCGACCCCTGGGGGGGCTTGGAACCCCGTGGATCCGCCATATTTGGGGGAGGGGCTGGGGAACGATATCTCTATGACGGTTAGCCCCCACACGGGTGTGGGCAGGTCGGTACCACCGAGTTCACTGCTTGTGGCGGGCTCTAGCGCGACGTAGATGGCAAGGGGCAGGTGCCCACTTGCGAAGGACATAATGTGGGAGGTGTGGAGTGAATTTGGGAGCAAGGGCTTGCCCTGTGCCGCCCTAACTTTAGTGCAAAATGGTGTTATATAAGGTTGTCGAAAGTGGCCCCGTAGGGGGGGGCTGGGGCTGATTGGTTGAGGTGACTAATCTGGCCGCATAGGCCGAATCACTTCGATTCAAGCGGCGTGTAAAGCATCCCAAGATGCTAGAGGGTTGCCGAAATAAAGTATTTGGGGTGGTTGTTGGGGAAGGGGGCAAGGTGAGAGCTTAAATTCGAGGGCACATCTGAGGGCCTCGGTGTCACGCGTGAATGGTACCAAGGCTGCCAAAAACCCGAACGTCATAGAGATATCAGCTCCGGATTGAAAGTGGGAATCCTAGCGGCATGTGCATCACAAATGATGTAAAACATGTCCCAAAGGTTCACTCGACCCCTGGGGGGGCTTGGAACCCCGTGGATCCGCCATATTTGGGGGAGGTGTAGGAATTCGAGAGTTTCGGTTACACAAAAGCAAGCGTAAACTTTCATTATCAAAAGATATATCAGTTCGTAGCTCGAAACGACACGAACATTTGCGCGCCATCATTACTGATTGGGCGATTAGGCGATCTTATGTGAAAGTTCACGAAACAGACTCCTACGTGTCACTGTCGTGTTCATACCGACCGCAGTGACACTCCTGACTACTACAGATGGAGTCATTACGCACTTCCCGATGGTCATCAGTGATCTGACGGCCACGATTAGTTCAGCAGATCTACAGATCTAGATCTAAGGGTTCCACAGTGTTTCTTTAGGGTTTCTTCAGGGTTTGAGCATCCTGACTACTGTACAAGGTCTAGATAGTCATGCTTTACACCAAACTGATCAGCAGCACTTGCAGATTCCAATACCCCTTCTAAAGGGTGACTGTCTAGTTGTCCTACTGCCAGTTCTTGGGAATGGTGCCCCTTCAGTCAGCAATATCCAGTTCTTGGGATGGTGCCCCTCCAGCTCCAGAGTATGGGATGGTGCCCCCTTCAGTCTTCAGTCTTCAGAGGTGGTGTCCTGCAACTTCATGATCCCCAAGCTTTCCCTGTGTTTAAGGAATAGTGGTAGGGGAAGAGGTTTGGTGAAGATGTCCGAGGTGTTGTCCGCTGAGCAGACATACAAGGCTTCCGCTGTGTCGGACTTCACCAATTCTCGGATGTACATATTCCTGACCTCAATGTGCTTGGATCTGTTGTTGTTGACATAATCGGAGGCCAAATGAATGGCCCCTTGATTGTCACAGTACATAGGCACCGGGTTGCGGATGTCCACCAAGTCATTCAGCACGTTCATGATGTACTTGATCTCCCGAGCCCCTTCAGACATGGCAATGATCTCAGCCTCGGTAGTCGACAGCGATACACATCTCTGCATGATCGAGGAGAAGATGAGCAAGCTCCCACACAGGTAGACAGCAATGCCAGATGTGGACTTTCTCGTTGTCTTGCAGCCAGCATAGTCAGCATCAGTGTATATGCACATCGGTAGTGCTCCACATGCCAGACCCAGCCCCCTTGGCACTGAAGAGGTTGCTCGTAGCACCAGCTCGTAGCCCATGGTGCCCTTGAGGTATCTGACAACCTGCTTCAGTGCCACAAAGTGCTCTGGGCCATAGGACGCACAGAACCTGGATAGAGCAGATACAGCTGCCATGATGTCAGGGCGTGAGCACCTTGCAATCCACTGCAGTTGCCCAAGCAGCCCCCTGAAGGGGATGGTGGTATCCTTGCCATCAGATGGGGTAAGAGAGCATCCTGGGGACATGGGCAGACTAGCAGGCTTGGCATCCTTGAGTCCATAGGTGTCAATCATCTGGGAGATGTACCCAGTTTGGGAGAGATAGGCCACCCCAGGGCCCCAGCGCACACCAATACCCATCACAAGGTCCAGAACACCCAAGTCCTTGCAGGCATACTGGGAGTTGAAGGCTGCCACGAAGCTGTCATACCACGTGCTACTGTCAGTGGCCACAATGTAGTCATCAACATATGCCAGAATAATGACCGTGATGTCAGAGTCCCTGATGAAATACAGACAGGGTTCAACATCACTGCGCCTCATCCTTTTGTCGTAGGCCATGATGAAAGCATCGCTGGTCTCAAACCACTCTTTGCCCGCTTGCTTCAAGCCATACACCGCCTTGAGGAGCTTGGCACACGTCCTCCCTTGGTACTCCAGCCCCCTAGGGAGCTGGACATATAGATCCTCCTCGAGGGTCGAGTTCAGGAAGGCTGTCTCCACATCCATGTGATACACCTGCAGGGAAAGGTTCAGCGCCAGAATGATAACCAGTCTCACCGAAGACAACTGAGTGCACGGGGCAAAGGTGTCGAAATAGTCGACACCATACTCCTGCTTGTTGCCCCTCACGCACACCCTCGCTTTGCGCTTCTGCAACTGCCTATGCTTGTCCAGCTTGACCTTCAACACCAGAGCCATGTCCAACAGGTGAACCCCAGGGGGCACATCCTCCTTGTCCATCATCTCGAGAGCTCGCTTGACCGTAACCAGGGCCTCCAGCTCTGTCTGGATAGCCTCCATCCACTCATTAGCATCTGGCGCCCCCATAGCTTGCTTGACCCCCTTCGGCTCAGTCACCCCTGGTGGCAGCACATCCACTGATCCTCCAGCACACGCCTTCACAGCTGCTGCCAAGCATGTGTGCTCAGGAGGGAAATGCACCTTACCCAATGGCAGATCGATGTGCGTGAAGTTGGTGAGCAGCATCACACAGTATGGGAATGAGCTAGGTCCCACAGCCCGCGCGCATATGATCCCAGCCTCCAGCTCCCCCTTCCCAGCATCTGCCATGACTTCAGTGAACAGTGGGTAGTCGACATTGAGGTCACCATGTTGCATAGCCGAGCGCACAGCACCCATATGCTTGGGCTGGCCATCTAGATAGTCTCTGAGGCTCACCCAGCATACCACATCGCCAGCCTGCACTTTCAGCACTGCCAAGATCTCGTCGCTCTCATCAGGTAAATAGGCACCAATGCCAAGAACATCATCTCCCAAACCACTGGGAAGGGCCTCATGATATTCCGCATCCAGCACCGTCACCATGAAGTTGGTACTCAGTGGGGCCACTGCTGAAGGATCCCACGTGGTGACCACCTTGCCCAGCTTGTCGACAGCCTCATGGAACCTCACCATACCAGACTTGACGATCTTGCCGGACTCGGGATCATACAGTAAGTAGGCCGAGGAGACCTCAGAGTGACCAACGTACCTGAGCTGCTTCGCTCGGTCACTGAGCTTATGCTCCCTGCTGTCCGGGTCCACAAAGGCATACGCCAGACAGCCAAATACCCGAAGAAGGGAGAGGTCATAGTGTTTCCCATACAGTATGAAGTAGGGGGACTGCTTGTGCAGAGGTCGCTGGAAGGTCCTGTTCAAGGTGTACACGGTGTGCCGAACAGATAGCGGCCATACCTCCACACCAAAGCCAGAGGTCACCAGCATTGCCCGAGCCATGGCCTGCACCGTCCTGTGGGACCTCTCAACCCGAGACTGGTTCTCGTGGAGGTATGGTGACCCATGCCGCTGCTCAATGCCTCTCTCCTTGCAGTATTGCTGCGTCTGCCCAGCAATCATAGTCGAGTCGCCGTCAGTGTGCAGGACCATGTGGTACTTCTCCTCCAGGCCCATGCGGCTTCTGTGCTTCTTGACCTCGACCAGGAACTCCTCCAGCGCCCCCAGATAGTCGGACTTCCTCTTCAGGAAGTACACACACAACCAGGATGTGCAATCATCCAAGAAGAGAACAAACCACCTGTACCCACCAGCACTGTGCCTGAAAGGCCCACAGGTGTCAGACCACACCAACAACCCAATCTCCGCAGCCCTCTCCCTGCCCGTAGGCTTCATAGAAGGTCTGATGGCCTTGGTCAGTCTGCAGGAGACACACCTCTCCGAGCAGCGCAGCACCAGGCTCTTGGCATACTGCGCAGCCGTGATGCCCATGGGGACCCCCTCGTCCAGCATGTCCTGCATGGTGATGTCGCCAACATGTCCAAGTCGAAGATGTGCAAGCATCTTGGCGTCAATCTTCATAGCCGTATGCCCATCCTTGTACAGTACCACCACTGGCCACTTGGTCTCTCTGACCCACACCCTGTCTTCTCCACACATCTCGAGGTGCTCCACGTTGTAACATGCATCCAGTGGAGCCGAGAATATAGTTTCCCCAGCAGGATACTCATGAACAATGGCAAACTGCGACGTAAGCTGCCACCAGCTTGCAGTCTCCCACTTGGGTAACACCAAAAGAAACCTGGTGGACTGAGGTGCCCTATCAAAATCCCTGAGTGCCTTCTGCAGGCACTTCAGGATGATATCATGCTGATAGGGAGGGTTGCCATAGCACGCCTCACCTGCCCAGTCCCTGTCAAAGCAAGAGCGACCAGCGGTGCAATAGCTGCCCAAGATGTGGTTGTCATCAGAGGCAAAGAGTTCCAGAGAGAACGGCCCATGCTCCTCGATGTGCTTTGCAGCCCCCTCAAACTTCCAGTCCGACTTATCTCGGTCAGAGTCATCGTGGTATGCTGCACAGGCTACATATGCATCCAGAGCGCCAGCCACCCGATCCTCATATATGATGTATTGGTTGCCAACCCTGGAGAATGAGAATGTTATCCCCTCACTGGATATCCGCCTGGCCCCAAAGTCAACACTGAAACCAGCATCCTCAAGCGCCACCACTGACACCAAATTGAAAGGCTGCCCAGGGATACAGTGTGCACCAGTGAATTGCAGCCCAACAGCGCGCCCAGTAAGCACATCCAGCTTGGCAAAGGTCACCGTGCCACTGCCCTCCGATGAGACAGTGCCCGCCTGCACCACACTGAAAGTAGACTGTGAAGTGGCATCAAAGTCACTCCCAAAGCTGGCCCTCGAGTTGAATATGTGCTTGGAGGCACCACTGTCCAACATGGCCACTTGACCACCGCCTGCAGCCAATGGCAGGTCGCCGGTGAATGTGTCAGTCCTGCTGTGCGCCGATGCAACACACAGGGCAAGTGGGGTGCATATAGGATGCCCCCCTGGTAAGTCACCTGACTCGTCATCATCAGAGCCACTGCCATCCTCCAGATCAGGCGCATCATCATACCAATCAGCACCAGTACCAGGGTCAGCGCCCTTGGCACAGAGGCGGCTCTTGTGAGATGGACAGAACAATCCAGATGCCCAATCATCAGAGGGGACGCCACCCACTCCTTCAAGGGGCTGCAACATGCACACCTCGTCCTCCTCGTCCGAGTCCGAAGCGTCCACCAGATCAGGCATATCCTCTGAAGCATAGCCATCATAATCCGAGCTAGTGTCAGAAGCTGCATCCAGAGCACTGATGGAGTTACCAGAGTCACCGCCACAATGAGGGTAAAACAGCCCAGATGCCCAATCATCAGAGGGGATACCCCCTCCTTCAAAGGGCTGCCATGAGTGCTCACCATCCTCCTCGTCCGAGTCAGAGGCATCCTCCAGAGCTGGCACAGTATCTGACGCATAATCTTCCTCATCCGAGTAAGAGGAACCACTGAAACCAGGCACACATCCGAGTCTAGATAGTGTGTGACAGGCCCAGGCATGATGGCGAGCAGCAACCCTTGCAGGTGTCATGAAACTGACATCAGATAGAGCCACCCAGTGCATGCACATACTCAGGCAATGGGTGAGAAGAGAAGGCATGTTGAAAGGAAACCTGCTCAACACCATGCACCACATAGGCATCTGGTGTGGTTCCAGAGGTATGGTCTTCTGGATCCGAAGAGTCATCACCACGATGAGAAGAGCCTTCAGAGTCATAGCCACTGTGATCTGAACCGTCACTGCCACCAGACGAGGAGTCAAAGTCCCAATCATCCTCATAACCATATCCCAGCAAGGTCCAGAAGTCCCCAACCGCCTGCACCGTGTCCCGAGTGACCATGCTGAGCAAGGTCACCCATGACTGCAACTTCTCAAAGGACCCTCGCACCATGACCGGCTCCTTCTCAATCAGTCGCTGCAGTAGACCGTGCTGCTCCGCCACAAGGTGCTTGGCACACTCCATCTCCACTTGGCACACCACTCTGCCAACAGCAGGAAAGTGATGATCCTCCAGCACCTTCAATGCCCTGTCCGACACTTCCACAGAGCCACCCATGAACATGCTATGCACACCTTGGACACCCGTGGTGTACCATGGCTGCCTGGGGGATATCTGATATCCAGTCCCAAGATGCTGCTCCCTCCCTGCTTCCCACAGGGCTTGGGTAGGCTCAAGCTTCCTCCCAGGGAGGGCCGTGCACAGAGTGTCAATGTACACAAACGAGTCGTACACTGGAGCCACCGGAAAGTACTTGTGCTTGTTCAACAAGAACCGATGCTTGTTGGGCACATAAGGGTGTGACCTCTTACCATGCTTCTTCAATGCAGAGTGCCCTCTCACAGAAGCATCAGACCTCCACCGACAGACACCACTCACAGATTGGCCCTCTTCTCCAACTGGGAAAGAATTCTCAGAAGATGTAAGTCCACCCAGAACTGCATAGTAGTTGTACAGGGAGACACCAGCATAGTCTTCCCCAATGTAACCAGAGATAAACTGGGGCATGTCCTCAGAGAAACAGGTAACCACACTGTCCAGCTCACAGATTGCATACAGAGCCTCCCCAGAAGCATCCACACCAGGGTCCTGCTGAGCTTCAGTGACAGCAGCCGCACGATTGGGTAGCTTCCCATGCTTCTGGTAGTCCTGGACCCTCTTCATTATCGCGTCCCTCCTCTTGGGATTCTTCTTGAGGAACTCCTCCCGCTTGCCCTCGTTAGTCACAAAACACTCCTTGGACGAGTGCCCAGTCATATGACATATGGGGCACGGAACCTTCTTGAGCATCACAGTACGTTTCTGCTCCTCCTGCTTGCGCCTGTCCTCCACGATTCCAGCACCCGTCTCCGTAGCTGCCGCTGAAGTAGCTATAACGTTGTCGAAGTGGTCACACACCGCGTCACTCAGCTCCTGGAACGACGGTATCTTGTTCTTGGAGTACATAGAACGTACCACAACATACGCCGGGTTCAAGAACTTCAGCACCATAGCCACAAAGACCGCCTCCAGGCTGGCAACATGAAATTTCTCACCGGTAGGCAGGAATTCGCTCGTGCACGCATATTCCTTCACCCTGTCGAGAAGTTGCCGCGCACTCAGAAAGAACGGCAGTGGGTTAGCAAGCGATGCAAACTTCTTCGTGTCATCAAGCAGAGCCTGGACCTGCCTCACAAAGTACGCAGGGCCCGTGCTCCGACGCATTTTAACTAACTGCCGCCAGGCCAATATACCATTCGCCTCCTCACTGTACGTCTGCACCACCGCATTCGCCGTCTTGGAAGTAACGGCCGACAGAAAGTCGTGAAACAACTGATTCGCTGCCACAGAGAAGTGCTCGTCGTTCTTGATGTCCTCCAAGTCGCGCGCGTCAGATAAGAGCAGCGCCAGCGCCCGGTGACGCAAACATGGCACAATTTTACCGCGGAATTCCAGCCACTTGCTGTCATTTTCTGCGTCCTGACCAGAATAAAGCTGATCAGACTTGAAACTCTTCAACATTTCCGCCAGAGGAGGCAAAGGTACGCTCGCAGTACCACCCGCAACGCGAGAGTGCATACCAGAACTAGACATACCAGATTTCGCGGCCTCAGGAGACGCAACAGCTTCTCCCGTCCCCACATTTTGATTCGCAGCGAACTGGGTCTGTGCCAGGACCTGAACCATCTTCATAAGCTCATTTATACGCGCGTCTTGCTGCGCAGAGAGCTGTTGTTGTCGCTCATCGATAAGAGCTGTCAACGCCGCAGAGTCCTCCCCAACTGAAGTTCCACCTTCCGACATCACTTCCGAGATATCGCCGTAAGTAGATTCCACACCCAGTCCTGGTGGGGTCCGCCCCGCAAGCTTGGCTTTGTCTTGTCTCATACTCATTTCCGAAAAACGCGCAGCGAAAAAATTGCGTGATACAACCGTAGGTTAACACTTACTGTGTAGTAAGTGGGCCCAAAACCTGTAGGAATTCGAGAGTTTCGGTTACACAAAAGCAAGCGTAAACTTTCATTATCAAAAGATATATCAGTTCGTAGCTCGAAACGACACGAACATTTGCGCGCCATCATTACTGATTGGGCGATTAGGCGATCTTATGTGAAAGTTCACGAAACAGACTCCTACGTGTCACTGTCGTGTTCATACCGACCGCAGTGACACTCCTGACTACTACAGATGGAGTCATTACGCACTTCCCGATGGTCATCAGTGATTTGACGGCCACGATTAGTTCAGCAGATCTACAGATCTAGATCTAAGGGTTCCACAGTGTTTCTTTAGGGTTTCTTCAGGGTTTGAGCATCCTGACTACTGTACAAGGTCTAGATAGTCATGCTTTACACCAAACTGATCAGCAGCACTTGCAGATTCCAATAGGAGGGGCTGGGGAACGATATCTCTATGACGGTTAGCCCCCACACGGGTGTGGGCAGGTCGGTACCACCGAGTTCACTGCTTGTGGCGGGCTCTAGCGCGACGTAGATGGCAAGGGGCAGGTGCCCACTTGCGAAGGACATAATGTGGGAGGTGTGGAGTGAATTTGGGAGCAAGGGCTTGCCCTGTGCCGCCCTAACTCTAGTGCAAAATGGTGTTATATAAGGTTGTCGAAAGTGGCCCCGTAGGGGGGGGCTGGGGCTGATTGGTTGAGGTGACTAATCTGGCCGCATAGGCCGAATCACTTCGATTCAAGCGGCGTGTAAAGCATCCCAAGATGCTAGAGGGTTGCCGAAATAAAGTATTTGGGGTGGTTGTTGGGGGGGGTGGGGGCAAGGTGAGAGCTTAAATTCGAGGGCACATCTGAGGGCCTCGGTGTCACGCGTGAATGGTACCAAGGCTGCCAAAAACCCGAACGTCATAGAGATATCAGCTCCGGATTGAAAGTGGGAATCCTAGCGGCATGTGCATCACAAATGATGTAAAACATGTCCCAAAGGTTCACTCGACCCCTGGGGGGCTTGGAACCCCGTGGATCCGCCATATTTGGGGGAGGGGCTGGGGAACGATATCTCTATGACGGTTAGCCCCCACACGGGTGTGGGCAGGTCGGTACCACCGAGTTCACTGCTTGTGGCGGGCTCTAGCGCGACGTAGATGGCAAGGGGCAGGTGCCCACTTGCGAAGGACATAAGGTGGGAGGGGTGGAGTGAATTTGGGACCAAGGGCTTGCCCTGTGCCGCCCTAATTTTAGTGCAAAATGGTGTTATATAAGGTTGTCGAAAGTGGCCCCGTAGGGGGGGGCTGGGGCTGATTGGTTGAGGTGCCTAATCTGGCCGCATAGGCCGAATCACTTCGATTCAAGCGGCGTGTAAAGCATCCCAAGATGCTAGAGGGTTGCCGAAATAAAGTATTTGGGGTGGTTGTTGGGGAAGGGGGCAAGGCGAGAGCTTAAATTCGAGGGCACATCTGAGGGCCTCGGTGTCACGCGTGAATGGTACCAAGGCTGCCAAAAACCCGAACGTCATAGAGATATCAGCTCCGGATTGAAAGTGGGAATCCTAGCGGCATGTGCATCACAAATGATGTAAAACATGTCCCAAAGGTTCACCCGACCCCTGGGGGCGCTTGGAACCCCGTGGATCCGCCATATTTGGGGGAGGGGCTGGGGAACGATATCTCTATGACGGTTAGCCCCCACACGGGTGTGGGCAGGTCGGTACCACCGAGTTCACTGCTTGTGGCAGGCTCTAGCGCGACGTAGATGGCAAGGGGCAGGTGCCCACTTGCGAAGGACATAATGTGGGAGGTGTGGAGTGAATTTGGGAGCAAGGGCTTGCCCTGTGCCGCCCTAACTTTAGTGCAAACTGGTGTTATATAAGGTTGTCGAAAGTGGCCC
>LGRX02006788.1:0-73456 GCA_001247695.2 Cymbomonas tetramitiformis
CACTTGACGGGTCATGAATTATACACACACATACATATACTCTTCGGGGAAATCGGCCATGCGGCTGCATGGAGCCCCGAGTCCCTTTTTTGCTATTCCCGCGTATTTCCTGCCCTGTTGCTACTCGGGAGAGGCATGATGATTGCGCGCTCTTCATTACAAACCCCACACACCTTACAAACCCTTATTCTTAAAGGTTAACCTCAGCATCCAGCTTTTCTGGCCATCGATTGAGAATGTCCAAGACTTGCGATGGGGGGTCAAGATTAAACTTGACTGCGCGACTGTACCGATGAGAGGGTCGCATACCGCTCCTAGGTCCAAATTTCATGTTTAATTGAAACGCCTCCAAAATCTTTAGATCCTCCGTAGTAATATTTCTGCGTAGATACTCTTTCTGGAGTTTTCCCGCGAGCGTATTTGTCCACTTCGCGCATCGTTGCCCCACCGCTTTGTGTTTCTTCGGTGCGCCTTCGTGCAGAGTCGTATTGTTACTACAACCGTCTTCGTGCGACTTTCGTTTGAAGTAGCTGGAAATATCTGAAGTTGCTAGAACGAGCGGGGGGTCGTTAACGGGGACGTGAGACACGACATAGTCTAGGTATTCATACTCGTCGATGATGTGCTCCAGTTTGTCGTCACGTGTGATTCGGACGGGACGGAGCACGCGGTGCGGATCGGTCAGCTTCGCGCAGCCCAGGAGGCGAAATGGATTATCCGTGGCGAACGGAACGAGATCGAGGGGGACGCCTTTCTGATCGGGCTTGTCAGCCTTCGTGTAGAAGTCCGCAAAATCTGGACACTTCATCTCCAGTCTCTTGCTGACATCGACTACAAATTGCTTGATAACTTGATTGCTTCTGAAGTGGCCCACGTCGACGAGCGTGAGGTGAAAGCTCGCCTTTTTTTCGCTCGACGCCTCGGAGATTCTCCACGAATCGCGGAAAGAAGAGACGGGCAGGTTTGTTTTTATCTTTGCGCGGAGAGACTCCTCCGCACAGTCCATGAGCGCCTTGAGGAATGCAACTTTGGTTTCCTCCCGCATGTGTGTGGGATCACCGAGGTTGTACCATTCGATATCGACATAGAACCGCACGGGTCCGGTCAACTGTTCATAAAAGCAATTTACGCCGAGCTTGACCAGACGCGGGAGGAGCTGTTCGGCGAAGGTGGTGCGGTCAATACAGCTCGTGAAAGCCTTGTAACCCTCGTCTTTCTCCCTCCTCGCCGGACGATCCACTACGAGATGGAATTGGTGTCCATTCTCCCTGGCACAGTTCATCGCCGGAATTTTCGTCCCAAATATCTCCATGGAGAGGACGTCGGACTCATTCTCGGAGGGTGCCCAAATGAACGAGGGACGGTATTTATTAAGTGACAGTAAACCATACTGAAATCCGGTAGTACCAAATAAATGAGGGATTGTGCTCACAGCGGTCGGCATCCTTTGGGGAGTTTGACTGCCATCTCGCGCCGACTCTGGGAGCGACTCTTGCAAAGGAGGTATCATCGATGCCACGATATATTTTGCTCCGACGACGGTTGACCTTCAGGTCCGAGGAGACACACTCTTGCGCAATTGTGTGAACATCGGGCGGGTCAACATATATATATATACTCATCAGGGAAGATGGCCATGCGTAGTCACCGAGCCCCGATTCCCTTCTTCCTTCGCGGGTCTCCGCCCTGCACATACTCAGAAGGCGATTTACCGTTTGCTACGGACGGCGAATCGCCGTTTGCCGGCGGCGAATCGCCGTTTACGGATGACGACTCGCCGGTTGCCGGCGGCGACTCGCCGTTGATGGATCATATGTTGCTACAGCATGGCTGCACCTGTGCTACAGTATGGCTACACAATATACATACTGTATATATATATATACATATACATGGCTGCACCACTGGACGGGGTGGACGTGGGTGCTCGAACTTCAAGTTGACAAAACCACGGCAAGCATGCACGATCCGACGGTCTTTGTGCGCGGGCTTCTCTCGACCGTTGGATCTTGATGATGTGACTATTATTGTCGAGTTACCCTTCCCCCGTGGGGGTAACCCTTAACACTGTGAGGTTACCGGTTACCCTGTTTTCACGAAACTCCACGACCATCACGAAGGGTGGTGGTGGTGGAAGGGCTGATGAAGGTGAAAAGATGACACGTGGCGACGGGACGGACCGTATGCTGTGCGACAAAGGACATACATGATTGTACCCATCATTCCAGGCAAGACATGCCACAACTCTCGTACGGCCATCTTTTATCACTACTATATACTATAGTATTATTACTATTATAAAATCTGACATATATATAAGAAATATGAGAAGGAGAGAGGAGAGAAAGAGAGGGAGAGGGAGAGGCTTTGCACCGTTGAATAGGCCCAATGGTCGATCCGACGGCCGTTATTCACGCTTTGCTCGCAAACGTTGGATCTCGATATATGCCACACCGTTACCGGATTATAATAATTCGTTTCCTTTGGATTTCCTGGCAAAATGTTTTGAAGATAGTTTTTCATCCATACATACTTACATACTTACATACGGGTGCTCCATCGTATGTATCTATTATAATATTCTGATTATTATTATTATTATTAGAAAAATAGAAAATATAGACAAAGAAGAAACTTGACAATACGTTTTTCTTCCATCCTCCTCAGAAACGCTTTTTGCTAGGAATGGCGAGAAAAAAATAATAATGATTTTTCAATAGCATGACACACATGTCATACCCCGAGCGGTTTGCGGCGAGCGGTGGTCAAGGAGTTTCTTGAAAACAGGGTAACCGGTAACTTCCCATACTTAAGAGTTACCCCACGGAAAACGGGGTAACCTGACATACACACGCTGAATTTTGAAAGAGCGACAAAGACGCAGTGGCACAAGCGCTCAATCGCCGCTCACGTATAATTGTTTTAGCATTTACGTTTGTTCGAACGACGAGGTCGCAGATATTGAAGTACTTTTTCGGCCGAACGGCCGACTAGACCCTCATAGCAAAGCAAAAACCTGTGCTCAATTGTTGCGCACGATCCGTACGCCGAGTCGCACTTTAAATGCTTTCCCGTCGATTTTCTTGGTAGCTACAGGCAGCTTCATTGCGGTCAAATGGTGCCCGAATTTTGCTTGTGAAATGCCAGTATGTCCACCTTTTGAGTCGCTGTAAAATTTGAATAGATTCTCGGACTTGACGAACCATTCGTTTCCGGCACCGGCGGCCTGTTTTAGAGCGGTCCAATTCCATTTCCACTCTTCCTCACCCTTGGTATTGTGGGTCAGAGTTCCGAAGTCTGCGTACAAGTCGCCTTCGTAAACCTCGTAATTCTCGCGAATCCAGCTATCCAAACTCGTGATATCCCTCATGAACAGCTCCGCCGAGTCTCGTTTCACCACGTCGGGGATGTGTCGCAACAGCTCGTCACGAGGAACTTGCTGATATACTTTCATGAACATCCAGATGGTGGCAAGTTGCACATCCTCTCGGGCGGTGAAGGGAAATATGGTGGGATCCTTCGGGAAATGCGTCTTGGGGTTGAAGTCGAGTTCTAGAGTGCTTGTCCGATCTGCCAGTGCCACAATAGTGCGGGTCGCCATACCATCATCGAAGGGCACAATGGGCCCCACATCGTTTACAGTGGCGCACAAAAAGGAACGCATGGCGCCGTGAAAGGACAAGCTGCCCCCCATTTTGCCGTATGCCTCCCGAGCACGCAAACGATCGGCTCGACCTCCCGTAAGTTGCTTGATCAAGTTTCCATCCATAGGAGCCAGACCGCTGCTGTTACCGAACTTGTCTTTCACACCGGAGGTGGGCAGGGACTTCTCGGAGGCAAAGCATATGCGCTTGAGCGCCATGTTCACGATGAAACCCAGATCGCGTTCGGGAGAATCGGCGTTCTTCTTCATCATGAAGCAGTTGGAGTTAAAGTCACCGACAAGCTCCCCTGTGTATGCTTCTCTGATCAGGTAAACCATGGCCCCTTTTCCACAATCGGCATCACCCACGAGCCAGCACATCCGTTTCGTGTGTTCGCCCGCCAACGCGATAGCGAGCGTCTCCAAGACAAATTTTCGTTTCTCGTCGGTTGGAAACATGGGCGCAAACACCCTCTCCTCAACTTGCTTCGCCAACCTCGATCGATCGACGGCGGGGTCGAATATCTTGTTTACCCTGGTCATGAATCGATATTTTGGGTCAAAAGGGAGAATTTCCCCCTTTCGAATATCCAGCACGCCATTATTGAATAGAAGGAAGCCTTTTTGACGCTCTCCGAAGTCGTCGAATTGGGGCTGCTCGGGGGCCATGAACTGCACGAGCGAGTAAGTTTGAGTTAAGATAGAACCAAAGGCGCTATTCTTCGTGGGTTGCGCGAACGCCCATCTGGGCTTGGAATCCATCATGATGCGCTTGTGATCAATTAAAGTCTTGGTCCACAAACCCGAGCTTTCATCGTACATGAGTAGCCCGAACTCCAGCGTCCGGAACACCAATCCGCCATGTGCTTTGAGGAAAGCTTCCGCATTCGCCTGATCCCAATGAGAAGTTACACACGGTTGTTCGTCGCCGCTGTCGCTCGAACGAGTGGGAGGCTGGTGGTGCACGTTCACGTCACCGTTGATGGTGCTGCCGCTGAAGTTGTTGTTGTACACGTTGTTCGTGATGTTTTGCACCAGGTTCGCTTTGAGATATTTCGCGAGATACTCGTCCAATTTGGCGACCGGTATCATCAACTGGGGGGCGTGATGCGGACACGCGGGGTCGTTGCACGTATCGGCGAGGATCCGATTGTCGGTTGTGTAATACGTCGAGATGAGTTTTCCGTTCTCGTCGCACTTTTGACGCTTCTCCTTGCAGGGAGTCATCGCGACCATCCACTCGTCGGGGAAGAGAGTCCCGTCGACGCCTTTGCGTTTGTTCACCGTCATGGTGTAGGGCTGCTCCTGCGAGGGTCGTTCGGCTTTGTCGACGCACAAGTCGGTGAACAGCTCGAGGTGCTTGTTGTCGTTGGCACCGTCGTCTTCGATGACATCAGTTCGATCGGCAACTTCGTTGTCGCCACCGTCCTCCTCCTCGTCGCCACTATCGTCGCCGCCCCCCTCCTCGTCGTTGTCTTCATCGTCGGCATCATCTCCATCACCTCCGTCGCCCTTCGCCTCGTCGTCCACCAAAGGGCTGCGTTTTTGAGGGGGCACGGGCTGCGTTCGTGGGGCAAAGGCAGGCCGATACTCGTCCTCGTCATCGGCGCTCCCGCTCCCACCGGCCTCGCCATCAACCATGGCAACGTCGTCGGCAGCGAGCGAGCCACTCGTCGGTGCTGCTCGCGTCGGGTGGCGGGCGGCCAGGATGGTTCTCGCGATTTCGCCCGTACTGACTTCGCCGGTGAGGATCTCCAACGCCTTCTTGCGCAGCTCGTCGGTGGGGTATTCCAGCGGACGGTATCCTCGTTTCTCGTCCCCCTTACCCTCTTTCCTGCGGCACTCAATAGAATGGCAACTGAGGTGAATCTCTTTTTTTCCAAAGATCACCTTCGCCGTGTCCTTGCGCTTTCCGTGCGTCTTAAAGGGGCAGTCGGGCGTCCTTGCAGTGATCGAGACCATGTCGCGTTTGCTGCCCAACGCTGTGGCGCTATCGCCATTCATGACGTCTTTGTACTTGTGCAGCGGATGATCAGAGTCGATGGCGTCGAAAACCGCAGGCATGAGCTCGCTCACCACTCTCTTCTCTACGACGGTGGGAGCGGTTGGTCGCTGAGATTGACGGGGTGTGTCGGAAACTCCTGAGGAGCGAGTGCTCTTCGATTTGGGATTCGCCTTGAAATATTTTTGCAAATCGGAAAGGTTCTTTGGAACGAGAGCGCGCTCGCCGTCGGGAATGTGAGACACGACATAGTCCGAGTATGTATACTCCTCGTCGGGAATCGTCGCCAGCTTGTCGCACGTGATTCGGACGGGGCGAAGTGGGCGCTGCGGATCCGATTTCTTGATACAACCCAAAAGGCGAAAAGAATTGTCCTTGCCATACGGATTGATGTCGAGGGGCACGCCTTTCTCTGTGCCGCCTTTGTTCGTGAAGAACTCCGCAAATTCAGCATTCTTCGCTTTCAATTTCTCGGTGATGTCTTCGATGATTTGAAGGTGCTTGATGACCTGATTGCTTTGAAAGTGGCCCACGTCGATCAGAGTGACGTGAAAGCTGACCTTCTTTTCGTTCGAGGCTTCCGAAATCCTCCACGAGTTCCGGAAAGTGGCACCGTCCACATCCACCTTGCACTTCGAGCGGAGAGAATCCTCGGCGCACTCCATGAATGCCTTCAAGAAGGCGATTTTGGTTCCCTCGGTCAAGTGTGTGGGATCGCTGTGAAGGTACCACTCGATGTCGGCATAGAAACGCACGGGGCCGGTCAATTGCTCGTATAAGTGGTTGAGGCCGAGTTCGCACAGCCGTGGGAGGAGCTTTTCGGCGAAGATAGCGCAGTCCGTGAAGCTCGTGAAGGCCTTCGCGTCGCCTTTGTTGAACACGTCTGTCGAGAGGCGGAGCTTGTGGTGGTTGTACTCGGCATGATTTGCGGCCATCGCTTTATTCCTGAAGACTTGGATTTGAAGGTAATCGGGTGTATCGGGGGAAGCATCCGAAGGCGCCCAGATGAAAGACGTGTCCATGAATTTCTTCTCCGGTTTCACGCCTTTTCTCGTGTCGTGAGAATACAGGCTCCTCGCACCCTTGGAGAATCCGCAACCACCGACACAAATAGGAACGTCGGTCCACGCCTGAGCGTCCGTTTGTGAGATTTCGGCGCCATCTTTGCCGGAATCTGGGGGGGGCTCCTGCGAGCAATCCATCACCCAATATTGAGCCGCCCAAGTCTCAGGTGCGAAGGCGTTATAATGGCGTCTTGCTCTAATGGGCGTGCACGTGAATGGTTAAATTATGAGGGATATTTATATGAATGGGAGCGACGCAAATTCACCAAGGTAATCCTCTATCAGCATCAAGCAAAGGGTGACCCGAACATTCGATCGAAAATTTTCTGATCCCCATCCGAACCGGCGGACCTCGTGCACGGGCTCTCCTCAACCGTTGGAATAAGTGACGAGATGGTGGTTGTCAACCTCCACCCCCGTCAATAGTGTCGGGTACCGTTAGTGGTTAGTGGTTTCCCCTCGAACTTCCTTAGGAGAGAGTGAAGCGGTCACTCTAGTTCCGACCCGGAATTTTCATTATTTTACAAGCGGCTACATCGACATCAGAGTTCATTCAGGTGTAAGACTACTATAATATGAAATCGATTTCAACCGCCCCGCTCAGTGTCTATGCAAAGTTCCGAACTAGACTGGAGCACCGTCTTTGCGAGTCACGGTGTAGCATCGGTAAATGTTCTTCAGGTAGGCATCGTCCACCGCCTTGCCGACGTCGTTGGATTGCAGGTGCTCGGCGATGGGAAGCGAAAATTTGTCTAAGGACTCGGGGTCCTCAAGATTAATGCAATGCAGACTCGACTTGACAACCGCCACGGCGTGTGGATCATCCTTTTGCCAAAAATCCGGGTCAGCGTGTCCAACACCGTGAGGGAGTTTGGAGCAGCCTTTCCAAGCCTGGTTGAGGTAGCCAAAGATGAGGACCGTCTTGTCACCGTCGGCGAGGGTCCTTTTGAAATCGTCCCGAGGGAGTGTGTGAATCTGAAAGCCAAGCCTTTTGAACACGGCGTCGGTGACATGGTAGGAGTAGCCGGCTTTCTCCTCGTTGCCAAAGAAATCAGGTTCCATGGGCAATGCGTGTCCGTGCTCGTCTTCACCGCGTTCTCTTTTGAAGGCGGTGGGCTGTTTCTTCATAGTCTCCAAGGCCTTCTTGTATAGGTACTCAGCCGTCTCTTTGCACAATGCGCGTGCCATCGCATTGCTCTTCCCCGCGATCTTAGAGATGGCGTAGGGCACGCAGCCTCCCGGGGGCGCACTAGGTTCGGCTTTCTTATTGCGAGCGGGCCGACGTGGGCGGGACGGGCGTGGTGTTTTCTTCTTGTGGGATACCTCGTGCGGAGGGCGTGCGGGCGACATGTCGATCTCTGGTCGTGAGTGTGCTGGTCAGCGGGGCGATGTCGACGATGGCTCCGGGGAGGCTGCGACATCGGCATGCATATGTCAAGTTTTGGAGAGAGCAATTGAAGAAAATGTGGCCCATTGATACTCCCATGTCGAGAAGAGGAGTGTGCGAAGCGAGATCCCAATTTCGACACCGCTTTACGAACAACAAAAGTTCGTGGCTACCAGGAATTGTGATTCCTAAGCCCCCGGTGTCGATTTTCGGTCAAACGCGACGCACAACACCAAATTGAAGAGGAAAGTTGCACGGCAGGGTTGGAAAGTTGCAAAGCAAGGCGGAAAGTTGAAAGGCAAAGCGCAGCCCACCAAAGAAGAGAAAGAGTCGACTCCTCGGCGCGGGCGGAGCGGAGTTCAGTTGAGGTGGTGTGGCCGCAAGAGTTCAATCGAAGTGATGTGGGCGCAGAAGTTCGGTAGAGGCGGTGTGGGCGGAGGAAAAGTTGAAGGAAGGCGACCAAGATTGAGGAGTTGAAAGGAGGTGGTGCTGCTCAGGAACCGAGGTGTCTGCTATTTTATAGTGCCAGCGGGTAGGCCATCCTTGGTGGATTCGATCGAACGCCACATCGAATCGACAAAAACGCGCATGTCACAATCATATGTCCCGAACGGCGAGTCGCGCCATGCTCGAGCACACTTTTCGTTCCCAAAAAGATTCCGGTAATCGGTAATTGATAAACGAGCGCCACCTCGGCGTGCTTGGCGGGGGAGATCCACTGGGCCAGACAGAGAAAAAGCGCGGGGTGCACGAAAACGGTAGGAGGTCCTCCGTGGCCCATATGATGTTGTTCAATAAGAGAGCCTTTATCCAAGCTCAAGCGCGTCTCGAGCTCCGCGATAGTTTTTTTGGTATGCATGTTTTCCATGATTGTATTTCTTCCAACGTCTATCGTTTCTAGCGCAAAACGCATAGACATCCGTGTACTTGTTGTTCAGGCAAACAGTAGTTTTTATCGATGGTACAAATTCATACACCTGTAAATAATCAAAACATATTTTTAACTAAAAAAAGTATTTTTAGCACGGGCCCGTGCTATTTTTACTGTGGTATGTGAGAAGGTAAGAAGCAAGGAATTGAAATCTCGGCTTCTCACATTAGATCCGACGTTTGGCGTCAATCGGAGAAATATCAATCGACGGTCCACATTCGTCGAATGGGATAACCCCTCTGATAGACTAATGCGCGATGTCGGCGACGATCATTCCAAACGTTCGCGGATGCGACATAAACACCCACGCGATCGTTCCAAACGAGCGCGGATAGCGATGATGTGAGCTCGCTAGGTGATGATGATGTGGAACCAATTTTAGTCTAGCGGCCAAATCTCGTTCTTGAGAACCAATTTTGGCCGGGCGGCGAACGTTTGTGTGCTAGGACAAAATGTAGGCATGTAGCAATATGACACGATAGTACAAAGATATCCTTGTCCAATTCGACTTATTGCATACGTATTTGCGTATTGTTCAAATATTGCTTACATCTTCTACCTTCGCTACCCGGCATATCGATAGTTCGATTTTGGCGGAACAAGGTGATTGGTTCGTACCATTCATTACAATCAGGCATGAATACTCGCCGATGGGTCCATCAACCACTGAAATACGCCAAACAAGTAAAAGCTCATACACCGATGATCGCACGCACCGCTTCTGCATCCGGCACCTTGAACCCATCCAAATAAGCTTTATGTTCTTCCGGTCGATCATGCCAACGGCGCACCAATTCCTTGATGTGAGTATGGGCCTTGGCAAGGTTGATAAAGTTGACTTGCGGGGGGAGATGCCTCATATCAAAGTGTCGCATTTGCGGCAACAATTTGCTCACGGTGTGGAATTGCTTGAAATATCGGCAGGTACCCCCTCGGATGTGTAAAGCCTTCGCTTGGTTCCTGATGAGACGATCGATCCAGCGGCGGGCTTCCCGCGCGCTACTCGAATTTTCTTCTCGAAGAATGCGCCAACGGCGCTCGAAACTCTCGACCACTTCGGAATGCTCGAAGTGCCGTCGAAGCGCATACGCTGTGCACGTCGATTCGTGGGTGTCGATTGCATCGCTCACGCGGAGCTTGGCGTCGGCATACGTTTGCAGCTTCGCGGTCATGCTATCCAGGTCCGCAGGCCAGAGATCGATTGTAATCGCAGAGGGTTTGGGCAACCTCCGCTTCGCCTCGACGTAATCATTGTCTTCATTCCATATTGTGGCGAAGTTTGCGTGGGCACGAGAGCGGACGTGGTCCACCAAGCTTACAGTCTCCACGTGCGGAGAGTTGCGCTCGATGTCGGTATTCATGTCGTGTTTCTCGAGCCATGCCTTCAAAGCGGTCTCGATATCGTTATGCTGGACAGTGTCGTCCTTGTCGACATCGCTAGTCAATCAAACCGCACCTCCGCCATGCGTCACGCGCGCCACGCGTGAATAGAAAACGAAACACACACACAAAAGAAAACCGGTAGATCGATGCCATGCGCGACATGAGTTTCGCACCTTACCTTTGTTCCGGATCGAATGTCTTCCTCTTTGCGTTGCGGCTCGCACCGCTTGCGCCCACATTCTCTGGCATCGGTGTGGCGTCCGTTATCGTGGTGACGTCTGACATCATCGTGGCGTCCGTCGCCGTCGTTGTGGCGTCCGTCGTCATCGGCGTGGCTTCCGTCGTCGTTCTCGTCGTGGCGTCCGCCATCATCGCCATCGTCCTCTCCGTCGGCGTCGGTGCGGCGTCCGTCGAGAGGGAGGGTGCGCCATATGCCGACGAAGCATCTACATCCGTGGTTGCGGTCATCAACTCCACCGCTCCGCTCCGCGAGCCGGCCAATTGACGAGCCACCCGACGACTTGCTTGCGCACTTCGAGTTTCACTTTGACAAGCCTTGCACAGTGAGACCAATGGTGTCCTCGTCGTACAACCTCCGGGCGGGCGTTCGCATTGGGCGGACACTATATTTTTCGGTAAGACCTCACCGGTGGCATCGTCGTCGTCGTCGTCATCGTTGTCGTCGAGCATATCCATTTCTGCGGCCGTGGCGGCATCTTCGCTTGCTTGGATTGCTTGGCGATCGACATCGGCCTTGCACTCCGCAGACGCCCCTTTCATCATCCACAGGGGTATAGATAGGTGATCATACCACTGATTGTATAAGGAGGGTGCCCGCTCCTTGTTCACGGACGGCTTCCCCCCGCCGGGGACTATGTAGATGCTGCCGTTCCGGCAAAAGGGGCATCCACGTTCGCGTGGGATCTTCGCGGCACAGAGTCCACACAAGCTTTTGCGGCAACAAGAGACAGGGAGCTTGGTCCCAATCTCTCCGCAGCCAAGTTCACACCAAACGAAACGTGGAGAAGCATGCATACTAGAATACGTATCGGTGGCGTTCTCCATCACTCACGCAGTCACGGTGGCTAGTAGGGGTCCCGTTTCCTGCACCGTGTCGGCGGTCTTGGGATTCTTGGTGGATTCGATCGAACGCCACATCGAATCGACGAAAACGCGCATGTCACAATCATATGTCCCGAACGGCGAGTCGCCATGCTCGAGCACACTTTTCGTTCCCAAAAAGTGTCCGACATCAGGGCTGCATAGCTAAAAAAGTGAAAGTTGAAAACGCGCGCGCGTTTTTTTAAAAAGTTAAAACTTTAAAAAAAAGACGCGCGCGCGTTTGTAAAAAAGTTGGACGGCGAAGGGGATTTCGAACATATCGACAGGGTCCATCCCGAAATTTTGGCGTCAGCTTTCCGAAAAAGTGTCCGACATCGGGCGGATGCATAGCATAATTATCATCGACACGACCTGTCGTCCCCGACCAGAGTACTAATCTCGCCCAACGGTCGTGCTTGACGAAAATGCAAAACACATCGACACGAGGGGTTCCCCTGTCGTCCCCGACCAGAGTACTAATCTCGCCCAACGGTCGTGCTTGACGAAAATGCAAAACACATCGACACGAGGGGTTCCCCTGTCGTCCCCGACCAGAGTACTAATCTCGCCCAACGGTGCTTGACTGCCGTGTGCTGATGGGAACGGGTATTTTCACCGTGGTATGATCGATGCATGACAGCAATTTTTGTTTTCTCAATATCGAGTTGTTTTGCGGACGCGCTTGCCCTGCTCGGTGCTGGCAGTCATGCACATGCTCTTGAAACAATCCGCTGTCAACATAATGATCTCGCAATTAGCGGGTACGACGTTCGGCGGTTTCGAACATGTCTAAATTGCAAGTGTTCAGGTTCGTGCATCAAACTCACGTTCAAACTCATCTGTTAAATGTTTCTTATTTAGGGTTTAGGGTAAGCGTTTAGAGATTTAGGGTTTTAGGGTTTAGGGTTTAGGGTAAGGTGTCCGAGGAGTTTATATGGGCAAGCGCAGACAAAATGCACAAAAACAAATGACACCAGTTTACATTTTTCTACATTTTTTCGATTTTCTACTTAAGTTGCAGGTGTAATACCTTGATGGGGCATCTCGTATAAGTGCTTGTAACTTTTGAAATAGTGCGTACTTCGGCCTGAAACCGTGTATAAAACACGTGGGACACACCGCCCGAATTGCATATCATATAGCATAAATAGCATAAGTTTGCTGATATAGAATTTCGCTTAATATATCGCACGCAATGAATATGTTGTACAGAGGAAATATAGCACGTGGTTTTGTTACATGTAAAGTTGCGTAAACGCGAAACATCGATAAGCCTTGCACAAAAAACCTTACACCCGCTACCGAATTTGTTAGAGCTCAGCTAGACTAGACATAGACGTCCTGGAAGAAACTCGTCACGTCCGAGCGTTCTTCGTGGGCAAGGTGCGGCCGAGTCGTCATGATGCTGGGCGCGCCACTTTCGAGAAACTTCAAATATCTGGGTAGCAGAAAGCGTTCCTGATGGACCATATTCCCAATTTGTTCTCCGATGGCCGAGTTACTGTTGCGAACCGTGTCGAACGCGTGCGCATGAAATATGCTCGACCGATGATCGCCATTTTGTTCGTCGCGCACCGAAGCAATGAGTGTGAACACACAGTTGAGCTTCTTGCCTTCGCGTTTTAAGTGGGGATGCTTTTTCGATGGCAGTATGTAACCGAAATTGCGCAGTTTGGATGTCAGGATCTTATTCATACTTGCAGCCGCCCTGATACCGGGCAGGTATGGAAGCAGGGCGCCTCGACCGCTGCTACAATCGCCGCCGCCGTCGTCGGTGGTACCGTCATGTGCGATGCCGCCCTCGCCGTCAGTCGGTGGGGGCGTCGGCACCTTGTGCGATAGTGGTACTAGCATCGAATCAATCGCCGCTGGGTGCGGACCGCCAGCTTCGGATTGCTTCGAAATGATCAACAGTGTGGCCAACCCTTTCACAATACGCCGGATGCCGGAGCCATTGGTGACCTGCACCTTCGCCCCGGACAATTGCCGATAGTGCGTTCCGTTATACAGGCTCGGATCGACGAGGTCTTCTCGAAATCCCGGTACCGCCACGGCGAAGCCACGATACGAGTACTTCAGCAGCCGACTGGCGTAGGTGGGCGCATCGAAAGCTGTGTCGACCATGTTCACGCCGTATTCCATCGCGCGCTTTGCTCGAGGCAGGCACCAAACGGTCTCGCCGTCGTACAACACACAGCTGGAGTCCACGTCAAAATGCAGAAGTACCTCCTCCATGGTCCGATAGCATTGCAATACGATTTGTATGTTTCTCAAAGGATAGCCTCGGAAGAGGGTCAGGGTACTCTGAGTCCGCATCAGCAAGACATGCGTTTTGTCCTGATCGGAAGCATTTTGCACTATCTTTTCGACGATGGTGTCCAACAGTGCACGCGCCTCGGACGGCGATGAACACAAAACGAAGATATCCACGTCGTGCTGCTCGGGTGGGAAGTCCTCGCCCCTGCTCTTTTGAACGCAGGGCAGCCGTTCATCACACGGCGCCTCCATCAAGCATTTCAAAACCGAACCGCCGGCGTAGCACACTTCTCTGTGGTCTTTGAGAGCCTCCACGATGCCACCGGTGAATGTGTTGTAGCGTTCGCGAAAAAGGGTCTTGGGGCTGAGAGACCGTCTGAGCCCATCTTCAATCGCGGTCTTGGGCTCGCAGTCCTTCGATGGCTGCCCGAAAATGGCGTGATGCTCCAGAATGATGGGCATCTTGAGATCCATCGGGTCTTTTTTTATGAGCAGTGTCTCCATAACTGCGGGCTCGAAGATATCGATCAACGACAAGCGATCGCGGAGTGGAGAGTTCGTCGTATTTGGATTGTGATAGGCCAGAAGGGCCCGTCTTTCCGCCGAGTGAAGTTCCCTATCGGATTGGCGTTCGATGTCGTACGCAGGGTCAGTTTTCCCGAGTAGATGACATTTTAGGCTGGATATGCCAAAAAAATCCGCCTCGATTACGAGCCGGTGTCGAAGCTCTCGACGCGCCGTGGGATCGATCGATTTCGCGCGCAACCAATCGAGGACGTGCGTAAAAAGCTCGGGGCTTCTATCCACAAACACCACGGGTCTTGGCGTTGCCTCGTATGTAAAGACGCGGCGGAAGTATTCGCTGCTCAGGCTTAACGTGACGCGGGTAGTTTTGAACTCACGTCCACCAACGTCCACCACCACGATGCCATCGTCACGGGATTCCGCCAACGAACGGCGCGCGCGTTTGCCAGTTGCCATGAGTCGGACGGCGGTGCGAGGGATATGCAAAAAGCGTTTCGGACAAAACGACTCAATTATCCGAACTGACGTGCCGTGATGCGATTTCGATCGATGGGTATATACGATTAATTGTCCATGCTCCGGTGCTGCGGTGCTGCGGTGCTCCGGTGCTCTGGTTCTGCACCCGCATGGGCGGGTGTATCTATACAACATACGAACCATGGCGACGTGTAGTGGTGCACAGCGCGTCCGCGCCATTCGAAGCGGGCGTGTTTGAGTGCGTCGCGATGAGCGTATTGTTGTGCGGCGGATCAAGATGCGCGCTGCAAAACACGGCGCGTTTCAGCACCCGCCCCCATACAACTGTATTTGGACCGAGGTATAAATACACTGCGCTAATAGCACCGTGCACCAGAGCACAGGGGTACATCACCGATTCATCGCCCGCACACTCGTCCACGGATAAGATAACCACCGATCTCGATGCATGTGCACGATATGGACGGCGATGATGATATCGTGCAACATCCCGATCTTGCGATGATGTTGGCCAACGGTGGCCGACACGGAAGTAATGCGAGCGACGCGCACATCCAGGAAGAAAAGCTAGTGAGTGTCACGATTCCGGAGCGCCATATGCGAGCCATTCTCTATTGGCTGAACGATCCGTCGATCCGTGCCCTGCTGGCTCCATCGTCCTTGTCGAAGGCGTCGGTCGCTTCATCATCGCCCAGAGTGAGCTCGAACGAGCGCAAACGGAAACGATCGATCCGCGATGTGGGCGTGTCCGAGGAAGTGTGGCGGAACGTGGCCGACACGGCGCAGAAAGTGGAGGGCGTGCTCAGCGCGTGGTACAACACCTTCGGGTTTAAGCAAACCTCTCTGCGCGAAGCGCGAGCACACCTGCTACATCTGCGGAGCCTGACGTGGGCCTCTCGCGATCCGGACGGACATTACCTGGCCACGAACGTCTTCGAGGTACTTGGAGCCTTCGATGAACGCAGCCCAGGAAGCTTCTTCCATTTTGGCAAATTATTCAAGCGATGCCTCGTAAAAAAGACAGCACATCGCCTCACGTTGGACGGCGTCGAGGGGGAGTACCGCTTAGAGCGAGTGAAATCATGTGGCACCCACAAGATTCACATTCGGAAGCTAGTAACCGTGGCGGTGAACTCCGACGATAGTGGGACTTGCCATTCACTGACTTGCATTGCCGATGATGATAGGACGGTATAACCTGCGCTATATGGAAAAGGAGACGAAACGGAGTAACGGACACCCTTTTCAAAGTGTTAAGTGTAAGGGACCCATGCATTATCATTAATAAGAACTACCTATATACATAGTGTGAAATTTTGTATGCCTGATTCCGTCTATTCGTCCGAGTCACGATCTCGTCACATTGGTACTGGTTTTGGACTTGGACACCGCTGTGAAAACACAATAACGAACGTGCACGTGATTCGCTCGCGGCCCGAGGTATCATTCTCGATCGACGCCTCCGCACGACGCCTCCACCGCACTGCTGGCGGTGCTTGTCGTGTGTGTTGCTCGAGGCCGCATGCTTATTGATCATGGATTTTGTCATTCTGCACGCGTCCACCGATTTCCCAAAAAGTCCGCAGCCCCAAAAGCAGTCATACGTGCGACGATTGATGCGTTTCTTCATAGGCATCAGACACATACAGTGCGGATGTCGCGCTTCTGATTCGAGCTGGAGCCTCTGCTGCTCGTGCAATCGATATCGCCGCTCCGTTCGAACTCTGTCCAGATGTTCGGATGGCATGTCGGACAGACCCAGAGTCGACGCCGGTGGTCGGGCCAAGGTATCTAAAGAGTAGTTATTCTCCACGAGGCGCACTTCGGGCACCTCGGGCTCGGCGACGCCCGACGAAAAGGCGAAAGATTGCTGTTTGACACCGCGATGAAGCTCGACCAATTGGTGCAGCTGGATCGCACATAGCACCGCGCCAGTCTCTACGAGTTCCACACGGTACGCCCGTGACCCGTCGAGCGCGTCGATTCCCTCCCCACACGCGGCGCCCTGCGGCACCGTTCGGGGCGGGCAGCATATGTCGTTGCCCGAATACGTGATTCCAAAGACGGTGTCTCCGACCCGCACCTCTCGCCAGACGGCGTCGGGCCAGATCTGGGGCCACTCGATTCTCTCTTTCCCGAACTCGTGCTTCAATTGCGCCACGGCACGCTTGAACGTGTCGAGCGAGACGTCGTCAGCGGCGGACGCCGAGATCGGCAGACTCAGTGCCTTCTCAAAAGCACTCAGTCCGCTTCCACATCCCAGCAACGAGTGATACATACGCCTCCACATCAAATCTCCGGCGCCGAGAGCCAATATTACGTCGCGAATGGCTTTGCTCGTGAGGAAGAGGGCCTGTATGTCACGCAGTCGCAGCCCGAAGCCATCACAGCCGAACACCACCGGCAGTATCTCGCACATCTGTTTCACTGCGCTATAGCTGCACGACGTTGCCGCCATCGCTTGCGTCACGCTATATATGATGCGCAATTCGAGTTACTCGTAGGTCAGCGTGATGGTGAGCTTACGCACGGCGCGCCTCACGAATAGTCTCCGGTAAGTTTTCAAGAGCGAGGATGCAAAAACACGCTGTCCAGAACTATTTATCACCGTATCGGCGTGTGACATGTATTTATACGAGATGCGTTAACAATGACATTGCGGACAATCTATGCACTTGCACTGTCGTAACACTGTATACGTGCAATCGTATAATCGAGAATGCGAGGAATGTATCTGGAATTGAAGCTTCGCTCCTATACCGACTCTATGGGTTGAGGTGCCCTCCTTCCCTCCGCGGACTCGCGCACGAGATACTGTGCCTATCATGAACCGTACGATAATGCCGACGGCAGCGCAGATCCAACGAGGGAAAAAGTTGACCAATCCGGGCAAAATAAAATATAGAATAAAAGGTATGGAATGGGCAACGTCGACAGAAGGAAAGGCGGGGTAACTCATTGAAAACGCATTCGTGTGAATAGAGACGAATGTCTCAGGGCGTAGGCGAATACGCGTATACACGTATTATGCACAGCAGATGTGTAGGTGTATTTCTCTCTCTCTCTCTTCATCTCATTCTTTTTTCATATTACAGATCGTATTACCGCTCCTCCCTCCACATGTTGCCCATTTCCTATCTTTTCTTCTATACTTTTTTGGACCCCTTTTGGTCAATTCCCACACTCCGTCCGATCTGTGGACCGCATCGGACGTCTCTCCCTCGCCGACGAATCCCCGCCCCCTTCAGATGTTGCCCATTTCCTATCTTTTCTTCTATACTTTTTGGACCCCTTTTGGTCAATTCTCACACTCCGTCCGATCTGTGGACCGCATCTGACGTCTCTCCCTCGTCGACGAATCCCCGCCCCCTTCGGATGTTGCCCATTTCCTATCTTTTCTTCTATATATTTTTGGACCCCTTTTGGTCAATTCCCACGCGCCGTGCGATCTGTGGACCGCATCTGACGTCTCTCCCTCGTCGATGAATCCCCGCCCCCTTCAGATGTTGCCCATTTCCTATCTTTTCTTCTATATCTTTTTGGACCCCTTTTGGTCACCTCCCACGCGCCGTGCGATCTGTGGACCGCATCGGACGTCTCTCCTGATCTATCTACCATCGTCGACGAATCCCCGCTCCCCCCCCCCTTCAAAAACTTTTAGATGCTGCCCATTTTCTACATTTCCCCTATATTTTATTGGGGCCGTTTTGGTCAACTCGCGTGTAGTCAACATCTCTCGCACACTCTTGCTGGCGCGCGGGCGCGCCCAGTCTCTCCTTATTGTGAGACAGACTTTAGAGTACTTGGGACGTTGTATCAAATAGTGGAATACATTTTCTTACTCCCTTATATTTTCATGTCTTTCAGCCTTTTATTATATCACACGTGATTTATACCGATTTCACGCACGGTGTGCTTTCATACAAATTGCCTCACACCCTTTTTTGCACCAGTCGGACTTTAAACACGCATGCGTTGTAGAAACCATCAAGCAAGTGCATCATTACCATCGTATATATGGCTGCAGCCACAACGAACAACCGGAAACATTTTCTGGCCACGTCGCTGCGTACGGATTGCACAATTGTATATCAAGCGGTCGTCGTGGTGAGACTTTGTCGCGCGCGGATACGCGAACGGTACTTAAAATCATCAGGATCGGTTTCCATTTCCTTTTCTACCAGCCGAATTTCGTAGCCCAGGTTGTCCTTCACGTATGCTTGCAGGTCAAGCAGCCTGGTATGCGGGAAAGCAGCATCCGGCACATCTTCGAGGGCTTGATCCCAACGGAGGAGAGGCTGGCGTCTTTCCACCAATATTCCATCGAACATTAGCGGGCCGGTTTTCCACCCGGAGGCGTGACACCAAGCCTCAATCGCTGCAATGATTTTGTCTTCTTCGATCTGAATGGCGAAAGCGAGCCTTCCTGCGTCATTTATGCACTTGCCTTGTTTGGTGCGCTTAACGCGTTCGTTCCAATTCCGGATCGCATCAGTGAGGATTGGTGCTCTCATTAAAACCCAGGCGTCCAACGCTTTCATCTCGTTCGCAAACAGTTGTGCATCTGGGAATTCGCCATCGGCGTCCCCAGGTAAGCGTGAGTGTCGATCGCATTCGCGTTTCCAGGTATCGATCGTTCCTCCGAACATCAACACTATATATAATCGTTTTGCCACGGCCCAGTTCACGTTATAGAACTGCATTGTGCCACGCAGGACCGCGTCTCTATCCTTACAGTATCTCTCTAAACACGACAGAGTTGCACCGATGTCTTTTTTCGCCATTTGCCAGGCGATGTGGGGGTTGCAGTTTTCAATGTCGATATCGTGGTAGTATTTTCTGGCAGCGATGGTTCTGACTGCTTTACGCAAGCGTTGTATGCAAGCTCCGGTGCCGTATCGGCGTCCAAAACAAACCTTTCGACTTCGATGATAGTGGACAGAGTGTCTTCCGCCGCCATCCTCCGCAGCCTCTACGAGCGTGGTGACGTGTTTTAGTTCGAACTCAAGTAGACTCTTCTGTTCCCCCGTCGTGGTCCTTAGCTTAAGTTGTGCCCTTCTGATCCACTCCCTGAGAGCCTTGGTATCCACCGACTCCGTGCCGGGACCTTCCACCGACACTGCTTCGTGGATGTCCTGGTCGACGTACCCCGTGGCCTCGTTTCTCAACTCTCGTTCCAGCGGCTCGAGATGGATGTCCACGTGGTGCGATGCGTGCTCACAGTAAGGATATGTTACATCCCACCAGCCCCCTCCATTCACTTCTCGCCACTTTCGAGTGCACGCGTCGCATGTGATGTGCATAATGGCTAAGACGTCCGACGGAATCTGATCATAGATATCAGCGCTACAAACCTCTCTGCGATCAGTTTTGTGCTTGTTGCATTGCTGCCTCTTACGCTTTGTCCCCACTCTCAGCTTGTAGCCACATGTTTCGATGGCGGCGTTGATACTTTGGCACGGGGTAGTGGTAGTGGAACCACGACGGTTCCACGGTGTCACCACGCGATCGATACGCGCAGTCCGAGAGTACGCCTTGCTTTGAATGACCCTGGCGCAGGCCTCCAACATTTCGCGCAAGTCGACGGCCGTAACCTCGCCACTTTCGCCAGCATCCTCATTCCCGATTTCCTCATCGATGGTCTTCGCGGACTGGGTTAGGATCTCGCTCCATGGTTTTTTTAGGTACGGGAGCCATTTAGCATCAACGTCACCAATTCTTCCCTCGGGAGAGGTGCTGGATGTACGAAGTCGTTTGAGGATGTTTGGAACGCCCATTGCAACATCACTCTCGAATGCAACTTGGGTTAGTGGTTTTGTGTGGCCAGCATCGTGATCTTTCTTAACGAGGCGGGCGATCGAGTCGTTTCCTTGCAGCGTGTTGCGGCGCCTCTTGATTTTGGTCAAATTCTTCTCGAGGTACGTGTACGTGTGTGGACAGGGGCATTGCTTGACGTAGCGTATGACCCATGCTACCTTAGCGTCCCAGGCATCTTCGGGGGTGAGATCGTCCGTGCGTTCCATTATAGGCTTCGTGTAGTACGAGCACCACCCCTCGACCTTTTGTCGCTGCTCTGAGTAGAATGGACTCTGCTGGATCCATGTTTCCCAAGCGAGCCTCGATAGATCTGTATCCGCCCGCATGGTACGGTACACGCCAGCAACCCAGTCGTGTAGCTCTGAGATCAACGTGTGGTGTGATATGGACCGTTGCTCCGCCATGTCGCCATCTTCTTGATATGAGTATAGCAACGCCCGTACGCGCTCGCTTTGTGCAGGATATCCTGCAACGATCATCTCGATCAACTGTATCACTTTCGCTTCGCTGTCCAAGTCGGTCGACTTGTTGTAATGGCCCAGAATCTCCACCACTTTTGAATGATGGGGACGCATACTCGACGTGCCATCATCCTCAACGAACTCGTACACAGTACGCAAGATCCCCGCGGGTTCCGTGACCTCAGCACCGCTAGATGCGTTCACGCGCTCCTCGTCCATATCAGTCAATTCATCTTGCATCCGAGTTGCTCTTTCCGTCTCCACGAGCGCCCGAATGTTATTGATCTCCAACAATTTCCCGACCGTAAACTGATATATCTGTTCGGGACCCCAAGAATTCATCGGATCTCGCAGGTCAGCGAGCCGTGTGCTGGCGTAAGTCGTCAGTTGCGATAGGAGGGCCTCTTCGTCGAAGTCCACGGACGCCTCGCAGATCTCGACGCCAGTGATGGTCTCGTCCTCGTATGCAAGCTCCCACCCTTTGTATTTGCAGAGAGACCGCAGCTCGCCGTGCGGGTCGTAGTTCGAGGCGTGGTTCTCTGCGTGGGTATCGGCCATGATAACTTTCAACCAATTCGGCGTTCCAATGCCCTGGCTGACGACGGCTTGACTCTCGTATTCAAATCCTGAACCGTTAGCGTGATTCCGTTGTTGAAGACGGCAGAAGTTAGAGCGTTTGGCATCCTCGGTTTGCATAAGATACTCGGCGACTTGGCCATGGCGAGCACTCTCGCGCGCGTTTTTTTGAGCCCGCACGTCCGCCGCGATTCTTTTGCAGTGTACGTACCCGACCACAGTGGGATCGGCTAGCAAACCATCCGCCCGACCCCATCGATTAAGTCCTTGGCCGATAATGACTCGGAGATTCGTGCTGAGCGCGCACGTTGCGAAGAAGATCCTGTGAAATTTGGTGACGCGTATGTCCACAGCGAGAGCGAACGTGCTCGTGACAATGAGCACGTCCGCCTGGTGAAGATACTTGTCGATATCTTGGAATTCCGTCAGCTTTTGGTCGGCGTTTGTTTTGCCCGTATAGAGTTTAGCGCGCAACCCTAAGTTCAAAGCCATCTCGTGTAGCCTGTCTGCCTCCTTCACGCTGCCACAGATGATACCGATGCGATGGTGAGGAAGATCGCGTTCGAGGGGCACCGGTATTTTGGGCTGCTTCGATTTGGCTTGGCACATGGCTCGACGGACGTACATATGGAATCTATTCTTGTCCGTGGTGACCCTCAGCTTGAACGAGTGGCTGCGCCCATTATATTCCAGTATATTGATTTGTCTATCGGAGTGAATGGACACGAAAGCCTCGAGGCGTTTAATTCGATCTCCCCACATACAGTCCGCACATAAACCGACGGTGAGATCGGCTCGTTTGTACAGCTCGACGAAGGCAAGCTGGCTGAGGGGGTCGATATCTTGCGCAAGGTGTAATATCTCCGTGAGTTCGTCCAGGACGAGAATTACTCGGCGCTGGTTGCTGGAATTCAAGGCGACGCCATCTAGCAACCTCCCGATGGAATTTATTTGCACAATGACTTTGTCTTGTCCTCTGGGGTCGATGCGGATGTTGTCTACTTTGTCCAGATAGCACGGGAAGTCTAAGCCTGCGTTTCTGCACTTGGCCTTGAAATCTTGCGCCGCTGCACGCCGAGCCGAGACCACCACCACGACATCGTATGGGTTGTCTTTGATGAATAGGGTGGTCGCTCGCGACTTCTGAGTGCCGCATTCGGCACATACCAGTGTGGTGACTTTTCTACCGCCGGCGGCCATGCTGTAGTCTGCTATGTGATCTGCTGTGACTCGTCGCTGGTCAGCGTCGTATGTAACATGGTTCCAATGTGTCGGGGTGCGTGGCAGGTCGTTCACTGCCACATCGTCGACGTGCGTTCGACGAGGTCCGTCCGTCGGACGGGGGTTGCAATCCATGTACGTGGAAAGGGCGCTCGTGGTTGGAGTTGAGTTGGTGGTTAGGTCACACCTATCTAGCACGCGACGAAAAGGTGTGCGCGCAACTGCCCAACCACTGAGTAAGTCATATATATATATATATATACTCTGCACAGAAACCGACCACGCGGGATCATGCAGCCCCTGTTCCCTTCCTCCCCGAGGGGTCTCCTGGCCAGCGGCGACTCGCCGTTCGGAAACCACACGTCGCTTAAGTATGGCTTGAGTATAGGAGTACGAACACTTGACGGGTCATGAATTATACACACACATACATATACTCTTCGGGGAAATCGGCCATGCGGCTGCATGGAGCCCCGAGTCCCTTTTTTGCTATTCCCGCGTATTTCCTGCCCTGTTGCTACTCGGGAGAGGCATGATGATTGCGCGCTCTTCATTACAAACCCCACACACCTTACAAACCCTTATTCTTAAAGGTTAACCTCAGCATCCAGCTTTTCTGGCCATCGATTGAGAATGTCCAAGACTTGCGATGGGGGGTCAAGATTAAACTTGACTGCGCGACTGTACCGATGAGAGGGTCGCATACCGCTCCTAGGTCCAAATTTCATGTTTAATTGAAACGCCTCCAAAATCTTTAGATCCTCCGTAGTAATATTTCTGCGTAGATACTCTTTCTGGAGTTTTCCCGCGAGCGTATTTGTCCACTTCGCGCATCGTTGCCCCACCGCTTTGTGTTTCTTCGGTGCGCCTTCGTGCAGAGTCGTATTGTTACTACAACCGTCTTCGTGCGACTTTCGTTTGAAGTAGCTGGAAATATCTGAAGTTGCTAGAACGAGCGGGGGGTCGTTAACGGGGACGTGAGACACGACATAGTCTAGGTATTCATACTCGTCGATGATGTGCTCCAGTTTGTCGTCACGTGTGATTCGGACGGGACGGAGCACGCGGTGCGGATCGGTCAGCTTCGCGCAGCCCAGGAGGCGAAATGGATTATCCGTGGCGAACGGAACGAGATCGAGGGGGACGCCTTTCTGATCGGGCTTGTCAGCCTTCGTGTAGAAGTCCGCAAAATCTGGACACTTCATCTCCAGTCTCTTGCTGACATCGACTACAAATTGCTTGATAACTTGATTGCTTCTGAAGTGGCCCACGTCGACGAGCGTGAGGTGAAAGCTCGCCTTTTTTTCGCTCGACGCCTCGGAGATTCTCCACGAATCGCGGAAAGAAGAGACGGGCAGGTTTGTTTTTATCTTTGCGCGGAGAGACTCCTCCGCACAGTCCATGAGCGCCTTGAGGAATGCAACTTTGGTTTCCTCCCGCATGTGTGTGGGATCACCGAGGTTGTACCATTCGATATCGACATAGAACCGCACGGGTCCGGTCAACTGTTCATAAAAGCAATTTACGCCGAGCTTGACCAGACGCGGGAGGAGCTGTTCGGCGAAGGTGGTGCGGTCAATACAGCTCGTGAAAGCCTTGTAACCCTCGTCTTTCTCCCTCCTCGCCGGACGATCCACTACGAGATGGAATTGGTGTCCATTCTCCCTGGCACAGTTCATCGCCGGAATTTTCGTCCCAAATATCTCCATGGAGAGGACGTCGGACTCATTCTCGGAGGGTGCCCAAATGAACGAGGGACGGTATTTATTAAGTGACAGTAAACCATACTGAAATCCGGTAGTACCAAATAAATGAGGGATTGTGCTCACAGCGGTCGGCATCCTTTGGGGAGTTTGACTGCCATCTCGCGCCGACTCTGGGAGCGACTCTTGCAAAGGAGGTATCATCGATGCCACGATATATTTTGCTCCGACGACGGTTGACCTTCAGGTCCGAGGAGACACACTCTTGCGCAATTGTGTGAACATCGGGCGGGTCAACATATATATATATACTCATCAGGGAAGATGGCCATGCGTAGTCACCGAGCCCCGATTCCCTTCTTCCTTCGCGGGTCTCCGCCCTGCACATACTCAGAAGGCGATTTACCGTTTGCTACGGACGGCGAATCGCCGTTTGCCGGCGGCGAATCGCCGTTTACGGATGACGACTCGCCGGTTGCCGGCGGCGACTCGCCGTTGATGGATCATATGTTGCTACAGCATGGCTGCACCTGTGCTACAGTATGGCTACACAATATACATACTGTATATATATATATACATATACATGGCTGCACCACTGGACGGGGTGGACGTGGGTGCTCGAACTTCAAGTTGACAAAACCACGGCAAGCATGCACGATCCGACGGTCTTTGTGCGCGGGCTTCTCTCGACCGTTGGATCTTGATGATGTGACTATTATTGTCGAGTTACCCTTCCCCCGTGGGGGTAACCCTTAACACTGTGAGGTTACCGGTTACCCTGTTTTCACGAAACTCCACGACCATCGCTTATAATAGGGTAGTGGTATTCGGTAGTGTCGGTGGCCACGCGCAATTGTCAAACAAGGTAATCAGCTTCCTGTTACCATCAGAGTAGGCGCAACAATTGGCGTTGTCGATTGACAAGACCAACAATGATGGGTTGTCCACGCGCAAGACATTGACGGTCGAAATTCGGTAACCGGTAACCTCATGCACTTAAGGTTACCGACTCGGTAACCCGACGTACGCACGTCGATCGAAGACCGCCGTGCGCTTCTCAGCCGTCGATCCCGAATGAGATGCCTCGTCGAAACCTGTACACAAAAGTGTGACCACGACCACGACCACGCCGACCACGACGACACATTAAACGCCGCACGGGCCCTCCGTCAGAGACGGGAGGGTATAAAGGGCAATTTCAGAGGACTTTTACGTCTAACAGATAGGAATTATTTTTTTCACGATTCACGAGTTAAGGACAGTTCTGTCACAAAGATTCGGGACATACGATTCCGAGTTAAGGACAGTTCTGTCATAAAGATTCGGGAATCTATGAGCGTAACTCGTAAACCGTAACCCAGGATTGTCACTATGACTGTTGTCCCCAGATTTTCACAAATGTCCCCAATTGTCACTCTTGCTGGCAGATTTTGTCAAGATTCTGTCCGTTACTTTCCGTTACTTATGTGTTCCTCATATATTGATATGATGGCAGCTTTAAACAGCAATGACAATTGTGGACAAGTGAGGACGAGGCGAGCAGGCGAAACGCGGACAGCAAAATCCCTGACCAGCCATTCGCCAAATCGAAATGCAGTTCGGAAACTGCGGTAGGCCCCACGCCAGCCGGCATCTTCATTTTGCGGCAGCAAGGCGGGTGATAACCGGGAAAAAAAAAAAAAAACCACGCCCGTCGGGCGTATGAGAATTAATTTCCCGGCCCTTGCACTCCTCTCACTGATCAACTGAATGCGTCCCGTTGCTGTGCAGGTCCCTAGGCTCCCAAAGCCACACCGAGCGCTTGTCCTGACATCCACCCTTGGAACTTGCTCCAAACATTCTCAACGCAACTACTTCCCCAACCGTACATATAGCTGACCCGTTTTCCACAACCTAGCCCTGGAACCTTGAAACTTCGATACGCGTCATCAGCAGCAGCACCATTTCTCTCCCCCCCCTCATTGCAGCAACGGCTTGGAGAACTTCAACTGCCTTGTGCCTGACTCCTATTACGTGAGTAACATTAAACAGCTTGGTCCCCTTCTTTCTCCTGCCAGCATCAAGTTCCGTGCGGTTTCCCGTCCCGCGTGAAACTTTGCTCCTGGTCGTTCCTTCGTTGCAGGCGGGAGAACTGGAAAGGACGCTCGACATCCTATCCCCTGAGTTATAAGTAGATTATTGCAGTCTTTCTGGTTTCTTCCCCGGTGTACTTTGGAGAAGTGTTCAACTGTAACGCTGGTGAGAGACTGGCCTCAAAGTTGACTGCTCCGCTCCCCATTTTATCCTCACAAAGCTGTGGCCGTCCCACTCGACTAATTTCCCTTTAAAAGTGAAATTACTCTCCCTTAGCCTTGGTTACATAAGCCCTCTTGTGATCACCTCGGGAAGCGGAAGCCATGCCCCTAGGACGAAGGAACCGTATCATACTAGGGAAAGTAAGGGTGTCTCGAGTAGGACGAGATCGGACTGCTGGCGTCACAACCTCCGTATACTTTGGTCAGAGCAAGATATTTTCATTTTATCGCCCTCCGAGATCGTATTTGTGGTCGAGAATGAATATAGCGCCCTTCTTCATTTCGTGCTGGTGTGAGGACCTTGCGGGTGTGGTGGGCGGGCCGAGGCACAAGACTCTCGATTCGAGGTCGCCCTAGCTTAGCGATAAAGACCGTCCTCAAGTCCATTCACATAATCACTCAAACGGTGAGTAAGCCATGGAAGTATGCTGCCATGCGCAAACGTGATTCTTGCCAACCAGGGATTGCGGAGTTTTCACCTGTTTGAACATCTTTTTTTTGGCTTACCTAGGCTTGAGCACCGACAGAAGATGTTTGTGCGTAAAATCTATCCATCATTTCGGAGGCCGCTGCGGAACGAAACCTAAGCATATGTGGCACGTAGCTTAGAGCCAGATTTCGCCTAGCACTTCTTCACGACTTTACTTAATTTTGCCCTGCTTGGACTATCAGAACGTGTTACGGAATAGCAGGAGCGTGCCTATTTTTCTTTTGATTGAACCTCGTACGATGAAAGATGGTGTACCGGCAGCTGTGTCTTATGATTGTGTATTTTCTGTGTTGGAGTATGCTTGCACCTTTGCGTTGTGCTCTGTTCATGAGCCATTGTGTGAAAATGAAAGGCAACACGACAACATCTTGACATATCTTGCAGTCCTTTGCATCTCGTCGTGTGGCACCTTGTTTTTTGTCCTCGTTGCAGCTTTTCCCTGTAGAGCAGATGGTAAGGTTTACTGTGCACAGGTTCTTGTCTAGGAAGCTGTGCACACTGAGCATGGTCTCTAATCTCAGCCGCCCCTACCCTGCATAAGTTTGTGCTCAGTATTTGTCAGGCTTTCTTTTCCACTGAGCTCCTTAGAAGGCGGCTAGAGCCCGCCAGGGAAACCTAAGTATATGTGGTGTGAACCTTGGTTTGGCCTCTCCTTTTTAATTTGTTTCTGCCTTGCTTGGACCAGAACGTGATAAGCCACTTTGACAGGCATATTCCTAATTCTCTTTTTTCCTTGGACCTCGTACGATGAAAGACGGGCAGAGCGATCTGATGTTATATGCGTTTTCTTTTCCACGGGATTTCTCACAGCGTCGAAGTTCCCCAGGTATCGTGCAAACTTTTTCAAGCGATGCATCTAAAGTTCTACAAAGTGGCCCCTTGAAGAGGACGTGCATGGTTGGTGCACCGTTCCTCGCTTATTGAGAAAGTGGAAGGAACGGAGCTGAGTGGCCAGAATTCCGTGTCTGTGGTCTTTTGTGTTGCGGTATCATATTCACGGAGCCACATGTGCAGAGCCATAGGTGTCGTGTCGCTCTACTGCGACGGTCAAGACTTCCTATTTCCACAAAGAACCTGTTGCGATTCAGACAGTCAACTTTTTATTCATACCTGGGAGGTCAGTCGGAGCAGGACACGGTTCTTGAGGAAGACATATGAAAAGTCTTAAGGCTCCGTTGATGTGACCGATAGCGTTGAAGCTAGAAGTCCACCTTCATATCCCTGAATGTATTGTTTTCTTGATCAAGATAAGGCTCACACGCCATGCGAAGCTTTTTGCGTTTCAAGTTGTCTTAGGTTAGGTGATAACGGACCACTAATATTGAGTGAAATGATAAAGAGGAAAGGTTCGTCGTATGCATTATATTGTTTTCGATCAACAAGGCTCAATACACTGTAGACGTTGTTGTGAGTGGAGGGGAGGGCACTGTGGGAATGAGTAAAACGCGCAGGTGCCATAATGGGAGGGGGAGCAAGCAAAGCGGCGTTGCCGCCAGATGGTCTTGCTAAGGAAGATACCGAAGATATGCCTGAAAACCAGCCCAAGGCCCTCAGGTGGCAGGAGTTGGAGACTCGGAACTCTGGTTTGGAGCGAGACTTACAGCGTGCCAAGGACGAATTGGGTGCCCTCAAGCAGGCAAACGATGAGCTCGCACGAGAGCTGCGCGCCCAGAGTGAACATGCAGAATTTGACCCGCAGCAACTCCTGGATTGCCAGATGCAACCTTGCAACTGTCATACGGAACCACGAGGGGACGAAAAATCCCAACTTCAGCAACTCGTGTTGAAAAATGGAGAACTGCAGACTCGCATCCAACAGCTGGAGGAGCACCTCAAGCGTTGCAGTGGTGAAAATCAACAGTTGGAGACCCGCAACCAGAAGCTTGAGCATGATCTGAGGATTTGCGATGATGAAAGACAACGGCTGGAGGCTCGCTGTCAGCGGCTCGAGATGAATAACAAGAATTTTGAGTTGCAATCGCAATCTGTGCCAAAAGTTTCGCCTTCTGACACTGTCATCCCTATGGGCGCAGCTCCGAAGGGCACAGCTCCATTTAACTACAAGGAACTCGGTGTGGCCTTTGATTTTGGCTTAAATGGTCCTGGGTGGGAGGACAATTCTGACAGTGACACCGTCATCTTCTCATATGGCAGCGGAACAGAGGTCGCACGAAGGCTTCTCAACTACCTCTCGAATTCTCACACTTGTCAACTTGGCCAAACAAGCTCACGGCAGGAAATGGCACGCTGCGCCGTAAGTGCAAGGCGAGCGGTGATTGTCATCATCAGTGATGGTTCCATGGAGGACGAAGGATGCGTGCTGGGGATGATGGCGGCGGATGAGGCGCATCAGCGAGTCATTTTGGTGCACGAGGCGGAATCGTGCCGATTTCCCTCTTACGACCAGATGCCCAAGAACAGACAAGGGAATGTTTCGATTTCCTTTGACTCCAAAGCCATCGTTTATTTGGCCATGTATGAGGAACATACCTTCGTGCAAGTGCAGCAACGGGTACAGAGGGTGCATGAGGCAAAGCCCGCTGAGGAGTCCTCCGTCGCTGGCCACGGAATTTGCCAATCTGGTAGTGCTGCTTTAGTCGATGGGGCTCCCTCTTATCTCAAGGATCTGAGAAAAGCATTTCGACTGTTTTTTAGTCACCGACAACTCTCAGGTCGCTATGCGGTGCACCGTACCCACGAGGCCCTACGGGAGCACTACCGATCCTTCTTGGATATTGATGCCGGTGACTTGGAACTACACAATCTGGCGAAACTCGTGCAGAGCACTCACACAATGCTGATATACATATCTGAGGGCTACTTTGACTCACAATATTGCATCTTGGAACTAGTGGTGGCGATAACGCAAAAGCTCAAGTTGATGTTTGTTCGAGACTACTCTTGTGGGACCTTACCACACATGGCATCTGGAAGCGACTTTGCTGGCACACTAGCGAAGGTATGGAGTGCCTATGGGCAAGATATGGATGTGTTCGGTGGTTCTTCGTGTGAGGAGATGCGCATTCTTGTCGAGCGATGCGTGCAGCAGCACTGGGAGCACAGCGTGGTGTATCACCCAGAAATATTTGAGGAGTACATACATAAGCTGCATTATCGTCTGGGACCTTCAGACAGTGCCTTGGAGTTCCTGCAAAGTATCCCTGTTGGGGTGGAATTGAAGGACGCAGCGGGAGTGAATGTCGATCTCTGTTCTCTTCAACATTTCGATGTGCGAGCACTCGGGTCCAATCCTGATGAGTTACTGAACACCGACGGGGATTTGTGGCACAAAGTGACCGCCGTCACTGTACGTGCTAAAGTGGACGAATACTTTGAGATGTTGATAGCCTTTTTGTGCAATTTGCAAAACGTGCAAATGGTAGACCTTGCAGGGATGGAAATGCACGATCATGGCGCATCTACCATGGTTGCAAAAGTAGCTATGTTACCACATCTCAAGGTGTTAAACCTGTCCAAGAACAGCATTACAAATGAAGGTGACAACCTAAGCAATGCCCAATTTTGAGCTGAAGATTTTGTGAGTGGTGCGGTGCACGTGGGACTTGTGAGATGATGCTATGCTGTGTCATCTGGTAGCTCTATGCACAGCCCACAAACTGTTCACTTCAGTCCCATTTCATTTATAAGTATGTATCCAAATGAAATATCTGCCTTGAATTAATGGGTCTCTTTGGGTAACAGGGACATGTAATGAACCAAATCTGTATTACTGCGGAAAAGCAATGGTTCAAATGTGAATGACATCGTGATGTGAAACCATGTCTACCTCGATATGCAGGAGTAAGGAGTCTGGTGAAGTCTTTCGGGAAGCTCGAAACTTTGTGCGAGCTGACGCTTGAAGGTAGGCTCATGCTCTACGAGCTGCTTCATACTTCACCATAGAGTATCGCACTATTGGGGGTAATTAAGGTGAGGAAGATCATAGTTCAGCTTAAGCTTGAAGGTAGGCTCGAGCAAGATCCCCCGTCCTTGAACACACTAGACCTTGAGTGTAAGAATCCACACACCTTAGACCTTTCCATTTCACACTTGGAGTCTCTTGGCACGTGTGCGTAGGCCATGCGCCATCGGCTTCATAATGTAAATGGCATCTTGTAGTGCAGACAGGTGGTAAATAGTGATTTTTCAATTAGGTTAAATTAGGGGATCATGGTGTTCAACACTTCTCTCCGGGCATTCATGCGTGGACCATCTCCGATCAGCTTCGGGGGAATTGCATTTGCAGTGCATATACATGCAAAGTAGTGAATTTCTCGCTTAGGGTTTAATTAGGTGAGCGTGGTGTTCAACGGGTCTAAGGAGTAAGCCATTCCCCATGTTTTGCAGCTAATTTCTGTTGAAATCTATGATCAATGATCAAGAGGTGAGCTTACACCAAGTGCTGGTGCTGCAGGTAATGGTATTGGACCAGAAGGAGCGAAAGCGCTGGCCGTTGCACTCACTCCAAATGCTGAGGGAGTGTTCAACGCGTCCTTCAACACACTGAACTTGAGAGGTAAGTCGTTTCTGACCTGCTCATGCATGTTTCTAGTGATATATGTGATGCACGTACAATTGGTGAGATCGCACCAAGTGCTTGTGGTGCAGGTAATGATATTGGACCTGAAGGAGCCAAGGCGCTGGCCGTCGCACTCACTCCGAATGAGGAAGGAGTGTTCAACACGTCGCTGAACACGCTGAAGCTAGCCAGTAAGTGCATCCCTGCAATTTACTGCGTACGTTTCTTGATAATTGACATCATTCATCGAGAGCTAGACTCATTCCAAGTGCATGTGGTGCAGGGAATGCCATTGGATCTGAAGGAGCCAAGGCGCTGGCCGACGCACTCACTCCAAATGCGGAGGGAGTGTTCAACACGTCCTTGAACACACTGAATCTACATAGTAAGTGGTTTTCCACATTCTACTGTTTGCTTCCATTGATATTTGTGATCATTCATCGAGAGGTGGTCTGACTTTAAATGCTTGCGGTGCAGATAATGATATTGGAACTGAAGGAGCCAAGGCCCTGGCCGTTGCACTCACTCCGTATGCGGAGGGGGTGTTCAACACGTCCTTGAACACACTGAATCTGAGCAGTAAGCCCTCTCCTACATGTTGTTGCTTGTTTGTGCTAACATTTTTTATCAATAGTCAAAGATGAGCTCACACCAAGTGCTTGTGGTGCAGGGAATAACATTGGACCTGAAGGAGCCAAGGCGCTGGCCGTTGCACTCACTCCCAATGCCGAGGGGGTGTTCAACACGTCCTTGAACACGCTGAATCTGAGCAGTAAGAATCTACACACCTTCAACATTCCCATTCACGATGCAGATGCCAAGGCATTTGTGCGAAAACCATGCGCCCTCGTCTTCGAGGTTAAAATTGCATCTTGCGGTATAGATCGGTGCAAAATAGTAAATTTTCTATATAGGGTTAAATTAGGGAAGTGTGGTGTTCAACGGGTCACTGAGCACAGTGTGTTTCGAAGGTCAGTTACTTTTGATAGTGTACTGTTGTTTTCTCTTGATATTTGTGTTGGCTTATAAAGAGTTGGGCTCGCACCGTCTGCCTGTGGTGCAGGGAATTACATTCAAGATGAAGGAGCCAAGGCGCTGGCCGTTGCACTCACTCCGAACGAGGAGGGAGTGTTCAACACGTCGCTGAACACACTGGATTTAGACTGTAGGGCAATCCCCATATTCTGCTGCTTGCTTTTTTTGACATATGTGATCAATAATCAAGCGGTGACCTGACACCAAGTGCTTGTGGTGCAGGCAACTACATTCGAGATGAAGGAGCCAAGGCACTGGCCGATGCACTCACTCCGAATGCAGAGGGAGTGTTCAACACGTCCTTGAACACACTTAATCTCGCAGGTGTGGCTATTTAATGCTCTTTTTATGCAGTGATGTCTTGAATGGTTGCTGACTGTAGCATGCGGGTGCTGGTCGCAGACAACCGGTTGTGTGGTTTGGATGGAACGTATGGTGATGGAACGTATGACGCAAGTGGAATCAAGGCTTTGGCTGAGGCACTCGTGTTCAACACGTCCTTGAACGCCCTGAACGTGTGGGGAAATGTGGTGCAACTCGAGGGTGCCCGAGCGCTTGCGGATGCAGGGAAGCAACGCAATGCACCAATCAAGCTGTGTGGCAGCCTGCTGGATGTGGAAGAGCTGGACCTCAGATCCCGAAGCGTCAAGCCTGAAGATGCACTTCTACTGGCAAACGACTTGGTGTTCAACACGTCCTTGAACACTATGAACTTGACAGGTAAGTCATTTCTGACCTGTTCCTGCATGTTTCTAGTGATATTTGTGATGGATGTACAATTGGTGAGCTCACACCAAGTGCTTTTGCTGCAGATAATGATATTGGACCTGAAGGAGCCAAGGCGCTGGCCGTTGCACTCACTCCGAATGCGGGGGGAGTGTTCAACACGTCCTTGAACACACTGTACTTGCGAGGTATGGCTGTGTTATGCTCTTATTGCAGTGATTGTTTTAGTTTTGCTAACTTCAGCATGTGAGGGCTTATTGCAGGCAACCGGCTCTGTGGTGTAGATCAAGTTTTGAATGGAATTTATGATGCAAGTGGAATCAAGGCTTTGGCCGATGCCCTTGTGTTCAACACGTCCTTGAACACACTCTACCTTGATAGTAAGATTCTACGCACCTTCAGCCTCCTCAATTCACAATTTCAATCTCTTAGCATGTGTATGTGGACCATCTGCCATCCACTGCATGATAACAACTCCATCATGTGGTGTGCACAAGTGTAAAATAGTGATTTTCCAATTAGGGTTAAACTAGGGGAGTGTGGCACGTTCTTGAACACACTGAATCTAATCCGTAAGCAGTTTCTCGCATTCTGTTGTTTGTTTCTATTGATATTTGGAATCATTCATCAAGAGTTGGGTTGACTTTGAGTGCTTGTGGTGCAGGTAATGAGATTGGACCAGAAGGAGCCAAGGCGCTGGCTGTTGCGCTCACTCCGAATGAGGATGGAGTGTTCAACACGTCATTGAACACATTGCATCTATATGGTAAGTGGTTTCTGTTGTTTGTTTCTATTGATATCTGTGATCATTCATCAAGAGTTGGGTTGACTTTGAGTGCTTGTGGTGCAGATAACAAGATTGGACCAGAAGGGGCTAAAGCGCTAGCTGTTGCGCTCACTCCGAATGCCGAGGGAGTGTTCAACACGTCCTTGAACACACTCGACCTTGAGGGTAAGAATCCAAACACCTCCGACCGTCCCATTCACACTTGGAGTCTCTTGGCATGTGTGCATGGACCATGCGCCATCAGCTGCATGATGTAAATGGCATCTTGTAGTGCAGACCGGTGTAAAATAGTGATTTTTCAATTAGGGTTAAATTAGGGAAGCGTGGTGTTCAACACGTCGCTGAACACACTCAATTTAATAGGTAATTCGTTTCTGACTTGTTCCTGCATGTTTCTAGTAATATTTGTGATGGATGCAAAATAGGTGAGCTTACACCAAGTGCTTGTGGTGCAGGGAACAACATTGGACCTGAAGGAGCCAAGGCGTTGGCCGTTGCACTCACTCCAAATGCGGAGGGAGTGTTCAACACGTCGCTGAACACTCTGAAACTATACAGTGAGAATCTACAAACCTTTAGTCTTTTCATTTCAGACTTTGAATCTCCGGACATTTGTGCGTGGACCATATGCCATCAACTCTGGGATGCAAATTTTATTTTACAGTGCTATACATGCAAAATGGTGATTTTCTAATTAGGGTTAAATTAGGGGAGCGTGGTGTTCAACGGGTCCTTGAACACACTAAATCTATGGAGTGAGCCACCCCGCATAAATTGCTGCTTGATTCTGCGGAGATTTGTGATCAGCAATCAAGAATTGAGCTCACACCGAGTGCTTTTGGTGCAGTGAATCAAATTGGACCTGAAGGAGCCAAGGCGCTGGCCATTGCACTCACTCCGAATGCGGAGGGAGTGTTCAACACGTCCTTGAACACACTCAATCTTGAAGGTAAGAATCCACACACCTTTGACCTTCCCATTTCACATTTGGAGTCGCTCAGCATGTGTGCGGGGACCACTTGCCATCGGCCGCGTGGTGTAAACTGCATCTTGCAGTGTAGACAGGTAGAAAAGAGCGATTTTCTCATTTGGGTTAGATTAGGGGAGCGTGGTGTTCAACACGTCATTGAACACATTGCACTTGGCAGGTCAGTCATTTCTGATATGTTACTGATGGTTTCCCTTGATATTTTTCATGGTTGATCGAGAGTTGGGCTCACACTGCCTGCTTGTGGTGCAGGGAATAGCATTGGACGTAAAGGAGCCAAGGCACTGGCCGTTGCACTCACTCCGAATGAGGAGGGAGTGTTCAACACGTCCTTGAACACACTGGATCTGGGAGGTAAGTCGTTTTTGACTTGTTCCTGCATGTTTCTAGTACTATTTGTGATGGATGTACAAGAAGTGAGCTTACACCAAGTGCTTGTGGTGCAGGGAACCGCATTGGACCTGAAGGAGCTAAGGCGCTGGCCGTTGCACTCACCCCGAATGCAGAGGGAGTGTTCAACACGTCCTTGAACACACTCGACCTTGGGTGTAAGAATCTATACGCCTTCAACCTCCCATTTCACACTTGGAGTCTCTTGGCATGTGTGCATGCACCATATGATATCGGCTTCGTGATGTAAATTGCATATTGCAGTGCAGATAGGTGATTTTCAGTGATTTTTCTGATTAGGGTTAAATTAGGGGAGTGTGGTGTTCAACACGTCATTGAACACACTGCACCTATCCAGTAAGCCATTCCTCACATTTTATTGCTTGGTTCTTTTGATATACGTGATCAGTAATGAAGAAGTGAGCTCACACCAAGTGTTTATGGTGCAGATAATACGATAGGACCTGAAGGAGCCAAGGCACTGGCCGTCGCACTCACTCCGAATGCGGATGGAGTGTTCAACGGGTCTTTGAACACACTGAATCTACGCAGTGAGCCATCCCCCAAATTTTGCTGATTGTTTCTGCTGAGATTTGTGATCAACAAGCAAGCGGTGAGCTCACACCAAGTGCTTGTGGTGCAGATAATGACATTGGAGATGAAGGAGCCAAGGCGCTGGCCTACACACTCACTCCGAATGAGGAGGGAGTGTTCAACACGTCGTTGGACACACTGAATCTATTGGGTAAGAATCTGTACACCTTCAGCATTCCCCTTCACAAAGCGGTTCCCTAGACATTTGTGCAAGGATCGTATGCCATCGGCCTCGTGGTTAAAATCGGTATAGGTAGGTGCAAAATAGTGATTTTTCTATTTAGGGTCAAGTTAGGGGGGCGTGGTGTTCAACACGTCCTTGAACACTATGAACTTGACAGGTAAGTCATTTCTGACCTGTTCCTGCATGTTTCTAGTGATATTTGTGATGGATGTACAATTGGTGAGCTCACACCAAGTGCTTTTGCTGCAGATAATGATATTGGACCTGAAGGAGCCAAGGCGCTGGCCGTTGCACTCACTCCGAATGCGGGGGGAGTGTTCAACACGTCCTTGAACACACTCAAGCTCCAGTGTAAGAATTTATACACCTTCAACCTTCCCATTTACACTTGGAGTCTATTGGCATGCATGTGTGCATGAACCACTTAAAATCAGCTTTATGATGTAAATTGCATCCTGCAGTGCAGAGAGGTGCATAGACAGTGATTTTTCTAATTAGGGTTAAACTAGGGGACCGTGGTGTTCAACGGGCCTATTGCAGGCAACCAGCTCTGTGGTGTAGATGCTGATGCTTCACTGCATCTACACCACAGAGCTGGTTGCCTGTTTCATCTTGCAGTGCAGATAGACGTAAAAGAGTCATTTTCTTGCTTATCCAAGTGATGAACCGTTCCCCACTTACATCTGCTTGGTTCTCTGGTAGTGAACACACGAGCAGATCGGTGACGAATTGAAGATAGATGTGTGTGGCGTGACCCGGCAGGTAATGACATTGGAGATGAAGGCCAGAAGGCACTGACAGAGGCTGGGAGATATCGACCAAGTGATAATCCGTGCAACGTGCACTTTTAATCAGTGCGCCTCGATCAGTGTAATGCGGATTAATAAGGTGCTTCAAGAATTTCACAGAGCATTGCTCAATTGCATGCAAAGATGTATTTGCATGACTAGTCAAATTAACGTGTAGCCTCGTTCTTGCCCTGACCCTCGAGGCACATTCGTCAAAGGACCGATCTCAGTTAAAGCATTCGGTCAATGTAATGTGTGTATTAGGATGGTCATAACTCCTTTTATGTCGTTCCATGTGTAATTTGTTACAAAGATATAGCATGGTAATCGATGAGATGTTGTTATCAGTGAAGCATAGTTCCTTACTGTCATACTCGAGGGTAATTGCTTCCTGCTATACCGTAATGATCCTCACGGCTAGCAGATGGTTAGAGGCAGTAAATGCCATCTGTGTCAAAAGGCAATCCTCTTGCCAACATTCTAGAGTTGCTGATCTGTGGGTGCATTTCACGATGGGTTTCACAGCATCCAACATGTTACAGCCTAGGCAAGCGTGCTTCGGTAATAGTGATTTTCATCTCGTAGTGCATTGAAGTGTGCGTGCAAATAGAGCATATAATCGTCTAGTGCCCGACCCTTGCACGCGCTCACTATTCTGTCTTCGATTGACGTGCGTACGTCGAGTTACCGATTCGGTAACCTTAAGTGTGCGAGGTTACCGGTTACCGGATTTTTACCGAAATTGGCTCGAGCACATCGGACCCTTGGGAAAATCCGATGAAAGGAATCTTCAGGTCCAAAGGGGCTTCGTAAAGCGATAATGAAGCGTATAGACACCAAAAACACTTCTTTTATTTTATTTTTATTCCCACTCTAACGCACCGTGCCAAAAACAAAAGCGCCCGAGGAGCACGGCGGTCTTCGATCGACGTGCGTACGTCGGGTTACCGAGTCGGTAACCTTAAGTGCGTGAGGTTACCGGTTACCGGATTTTACCGAAAGTGGCTCCTGAGCATGTCGACCCTTGGAAAATCCGAGGAAAAGAAACGATCGTCAAGAGATGCCCCCGTGCTCAGAAACAAGGTTCGATACCGGTCGGACTCGTCTCGCTTCGCTATTCCGACGAGGCATCTCACGATTCGTGATCGGCGGCTGAGAACCGCACGGCGGTCTTCGATCGACGTGCGTACGTCGGGTTGCCGAGTCGGTAACCTTAAGTGTGCGAGGTTACCGGTTACCGGATTTTACCGAAAGTGGCTCGAGAAGCGCACGGCGGTCTTCGATCGACGTGCGTACGTCGGGTTACCGAGTCGGTAACCTTAAGTGCGTGAGGTTACCGGTTACCGGATTTTACTGAAAGTGGCTCGAGAAGCGCACGGCGGTCTTCGATCGAAGTGCGTACGTCGGGTTACCGAGTCGGTAACCTTAAGTGCGTGAGGTTACCGGTTACCGGATTTTCCTGAAAAGTGGTCGGACGCTTGGAAAATTCGATGGAAGGAAATGTGCTCAAAATGCCGTGTGCTCAGATTTACGATGTCATAGCATGACGACCGCCTTTGAGAACACCGTAGATAGATGCGTACTATGCATGGGCTCCACTTGAGAGCAAGGGTGGCGATCGATTAGTATAGGAGTTATTGGTGTGTGTGTATATATGTATACATGCATATCGTATAGAAAGATACATATAGAAAGATACATACAAATATATCGTGTATGTATATCGTGTATAGAAAGATATAGATATATATAGATATATAGATCTACGTGATATATGTACTATATATATATATATATATATATGTATGTATATATGTATGTATGTATGTATGTATGTATGTATGTATGTATGTATATATGTTAATGTATGTATATATATGTTAATGTATGTATGTATGTATGTATATGTATATGTATATGTATATGTATATGTATATGTATATGTATATGTATATGTATATGTATATGTATATGTATATGTATATGTATATGTATGTATATGTATATATACATATATAGATACATATATAGATATATACCGTATATGCATACTTCGAAGTATACATATATATAGATACATATATATATACATATATATACCTATACGCCAATAACCGCATCGCTCATTCATGACTATGACATTGGTACGAGTTAGCGTGTCGCTGTCCGAGCGACTTTCGTTGTCACGGTCGACTTTAATAAATCACGAAGGGTGGTGGTGGTGGAAGGGCTGATGAAGGTGAAAAGATGACACGTGGCGACGGGACGGACCGTATGCTGTGCGACAAAGGACATACATGATTGTACCCATCATTCCAGGCAAGACATGCCACAACTCTCGTACGGCCATCTTTTATCACTACTATATACTATAGTATTATTACTATTATAAAATCTGACATATATATAAGAAATATGAGAAGGAGAGAGGAGAGAAAGAGAGGGAGAGGGAGAGGCTTTGCACCGTTGAATAGGCCCAATGGTCGATCCGACGGCCGTTATTCACGCTTTGCTCGCAAACGTTGGATCTCGATATATGCCACACCGTTACCGGATTATAATAATTCGTTTCCTTTGGATTTCCTGGCAAAATGTTTTGAAGATAGTTTTTCATCCATACATACTTACATACTTACATACGGGTGCTCCATCGTATGTATCTATTATAATATTCTGATTATTATTATTATTATTAGAAAAATAGAAAATATAGACAAAGAAGAAACTTGACAATACGTTTTTCTTCCATCCTCCTCAGAAACGCTTTTTGCTAGGAATGGCGAGAAAAAAATAATAATGATTTTTCAATAGCATGACACACATGTCATACCCCGAGCGGTTTGCGGCGAGCGGTGGTCAAGGAGTTTCTTGAAAACAGGGTAACCGGTAACTTCCCATACTTAAGAGTTACCCCACGGAAAACGGGGTAACCTGACATACACACGCTGAATTTTGAAAGAGCGACAAAGACGCAGTGGCACAAGCGCTCAATCGCCGCTCACGTATAATTGTTTTAGCATTTACGTTTGTTCGAACGACGAGGTCGCAGATATTGAAGTACTTTTTCGGCCGAACGGCCGACTAGACCCTCATAGCAAAGCAAAAACCTGTGCTCAATTGTTGCGCACGATCCGTACGCCGAGTCGCACTTTAAATGCTTTCCCGTCGATTTTCTTGGTAGCTACAGGCAGCTTCATTGCGGTCAAATGGTGCCCGAATTTTGCTTGTGAAATGCCAGTATGTCCACCTTTTGAGTCGCTGTAAAATTTGAATAGATTCTCGGACTTGACGAACCATTCGTTTCCGGCACCGGCGGCCTGTTTTAGAGCGGTCCAATTCCATTTCCACTCTTCCTCACCCTTGGTATTGTGGGTCAGAGTTCCGAAGTCTGCGTACAAGTCGCCTTCGTAAACCTCTTAATTCTCGCGAATCCAGCTATCCAAACTCGTGATATCCCTCATGAACAGCTCCGCCGAGTCTCGTTTCACCACGTCGGGGATGTGTCGCAACAGCTCGTCACGAGGAACTTGCTGATATACTTTCATGAACATCCAGATGGTGGCAAGTTGCACATCCTCTCGGGCGGTGAAGGGAAATATGGTGGGATCCTTCGGGAAATGCGTCTTGGGGTTGAAGTCGAGTTCTAGAGTGCTTGTCCGATCTGCCAGTGCCACAATAGTGCGGGTCGCCATACCATCATCGAAGGGCACAATGGGCCCCACATCGTTTACAGTGGCGCACAAAAAGGAACGCATGGCGCCGTGAAAGGACAAGCTGCCCCCCATTTTGCCGTATGCCTCCCGAGCACGCAAACGATCGGCTCGACCTCCCGTAAGTTGCTTGATCAAGTTTCCATCCATAGGAGCCAGACCGCTGCTGTTACCGAACTTGTCTTTCACACCGGAGGTGGGCAGGGACTTCTCGGAGGCAAAGCATATGCGCTTGAGCGCCATGTTCACGATGAAACCCAGATCGCGTTCGGGAGAATCGGCGTTCTTCTTCATCATGAAGCAGTTGGAGTTAAAGTCACCGACAAGCTCCCCTGTGTATGCTTCTCTGATCAGGTAAACCATGGCCCCTTTTCCACAATCGGCATCACCCACGAGCCAGCACATCCGTTTCGTGTGTTCGCCCGCCAACGCGATAGCGAGCGTCTCCAAGACAAATTTTCGTTTCTCGTCGGTTGGAAACATGGGCGCAAACACCCTCTCCTCAACTTGCTTCGCCAACCTCGATCGATCGACGGCGGGGTCGAATATCTTGTTTACCCTGGTCATGAATCGATATTTTGGGTCAAAAGGGAGAATTTCCCCCTTTCGAATATCCAGCACGCCATTATTGAATAGAAGGAAGCCTTTTTGACGCTCTCCGAAGTCGTCGAATTGGGGCTGCTCGGGGGCCATGAACTGCACGAGCGAGTAAGTTTGAGTTAAGATAGAACCAAAGGCGCTATTCTTCGTGGGTTGCGCGAACGCCCATCTGGGCTTGGAATCCATCATGATGCGCTTGTGATCAATTAAAGTCTTGGTCCACAAACCCGAGCTTTCATCGTACATGAGTAGCCCGAACTCCAGCGTCCGGAACACCAATCCGCCATGTGCTTTGAGGAAAGCTTCCGCATTCGCCTGATCCCAATGAGAAGTTACACACGGTTGTTCGTCGCCGCTGTCGCTCGAACGAGTGGGAGGCTGGTGGTGCACGTTCACGTCACCGTTGATGGTGCTGCCGCTGAAGTTGTTGTTGTACACGTTGTTCGTGATGTTTTGCACCAGGTTCGCTTTGAGATATTTCGCGAGATACTCGTCCAATTTGGCGACCGGTATCATCAACTGGGGGGCGTGATGCGGACACGCGGGGTCGTTGCACGTATCGGCGAGGATCCGATTGTCGGTTGTGTAATACGTCGAGATGATTTTTCCGTTCTCGTCGCACTTTTGACGCTTCTCCTTGCAGGGAGTCATCGCGACCATCCACTCGTCGGGGAAGAGAGTCCCGTCGACGCCTTTGCGTTTGTTCACCGTCATGGTGTAGGGCTGCTCCTGCGAGGGTCGTTCGGCTTTGTCGACGCACAAGTCGGTGAACAGCTCGAGGTGCTTGTTGTCGTTGGCACCGTCGTCTTCGATGACATCAGTTCGATCGGCAACTTCGTTGTCGCCACCGTCCTCCTCCTCGTCGCCACTATCGTCGCCGCCCCCCTCCTCGTCGTTGTCTTCATCGTCGGCATCATCTCCATCACCTCCGTCGCCCTTCGCCTCGTCGTCCACCAAAGGGCTGCGTTTTTGAGGGGGCACGGGCTGCGTTCGTGGGGCAAAGGCAGGCCGATACTCGTCCTCGTCATCGGCGCTCCCGCTCCCACCGGCCTCGCCATCAACCATGGCAACGTCGTCGGCAGCGAGCGAGCCACTCGTCGGTGCTGCTCGCGTCGGGTGGCGGGCGGCCAGGATGGTTCTCGCGATTTCGCCCGTACTGACTTCGCCGGTGAGGATCTCCAACGCCTTCTTGCGCAGCTCGTCGGTGGGGTATTCCAGCGGACGGTATCCTCGTTTCTCGTCCCCCTTACCCTCTTTCCTGCGGCACTCAATAGAATGGCAACTGAGGTGAATCTCTTTTTTTCCAAAGATCACCTTCGCCGTGTCCTTGCGCTTTCCGTGCGTCTTAAAGGGGCAGTCGGGCGTCCTTGCAGTGATCGAGACCATGTCGCGTTTGCTGCCCAACGCTGTGGCGCTATCGCCATTCATGACGTCTTTGTACTTGTGCAGCGGATGATCAGAGTCGATGGCGTCGAAAACCGCAGGCATGAGCTCGCTCACCACTCTCTTCTCTACGACGGTGGGAGCGGTTGGTCGCTGAGATTGACGGGGTGTGTCGGAAACTCCTGAGGAGCGAGTGCTCTTCGATTTGGGATTCGCCTTGAAATATTTTTGCAAATCGGAAAGGTTCTTTGGAACGAGAGCGCGCTCGCCGTCGGGAATGTGAGACACGACATAGTCCGAGTATGTATACTCCTCGTCGGGAATCGTCGCCAGCTTGTCGCACGTGATTCGGACGGGGCGAAGTGGGCGCTGCGGATCCGATTTCTTGATACAACCCAAAAGGCGAAAAGAATTGTCCTTGCCATACGGATTGATGTCGAGGGGCACGCCTTTCTCTGTGCCGCCTTTGTTCGTGAAGAACTCCGCAAATTCAGCATTCTTCGCTTTCAATTTCTCGGTGATGTCTTCGATGATTTGAAGGTGCTTGATGACCTGATTGCTTTGAAAGTGGCCCACGTCGATCAGAGTGACGTGAAAGCTGACCTTCTTTTCGTTCGAGGCTTCCGAAATCCTCCACGAGTTCCGGAAAGTGGCACCGTCCACATCCACCTTGCACTTCGAGCGGAGAGAATCCTCGGCGCACTCCATGAATGCCTTCAAGAAGGCGATTTTGGTTCCCTCGGTCAAGTGTGTGGGATCGCTGTGAAGGTACCACTCGATGTCGGCATAGAAACGCACGGGGCCGGTCAATTGCTCGTATAAGTGGTTGAGGCCGAGTTCGCACAGCCGTGGGAGGAGCTTTTCGGCGAAGATAGCGCAGTCCGTGAAGCTCGTGAAGGCCTTCGCGTCGCCTTTGTTGAACACGTCTGTCGAGAGGCGGAGCTTGTGGTGGTTGTACTCGGCATGATTTGCGGCCATCGCTTTATTCCTGAAGACTTGGATTTGAAGGTAATCGGGTGTATCGGGGGAAGCATCCGAAGGCGCCCAGATGAAAGACGTGTCCATGAATTTCTTCTCCGGTTTCACGCCTTTTCTCGTGTCGTGAGAATACAGGCTCCTCGCACCCTTGGAGAATCCGCAACCACCGACACAAATAGGAACGTCGGTCCACGCCTGAGCGTCCGTTTGTGAGATTTCGGCGCCATCTTTGCCGGAATCTGGGGGGGGCTCCTGCGAGCAATCCATCACCCAATATTGAGCCGCCCAAGTCTCAGGTGCGAAGGCGTTATAATGGCGTCTTGCTCTAATGGGCGTGCACGTGAATGGTTAAATTATGAGGGATATTTATATGAATGGGAGCGACGCAAATTCACCAAGGTAATCCTCTATCAGCATCAAGCAAAGGGTGACCCGAACATTCGATCGAAAATTTTCTGATCCCCATCCGAACCGGCGGACCTCGTGCACGGGCTCTCCTCAACCGTTGGAATAAGTGACGAGATGGTGGTTGTCAACCTCCACCCCCGTCAATAGTGTCGGGTACCGTTAGTGGTTAGTGGTTTCCCCTCGAACTTCCTTAGGAGAGAGTGAAGCGGTCACTCTAGTTCCGACCCGGAATTTTCATTATTTTACAAGCGGCTACATCGACATCAGAGTTCATTCAGGTGTAAGACTACTATAATATGAAATCGATTTCAACCGCCCCGCTCAGTGTCTATGCAAAGTTCCGAACTAGACTGGAGCACCGTCTTTGCGAGTCACGGTGTAGCATCGGTAAATGTTCTTCAGGTAGGCATCGTCCACCGCCTTGCCGACGTCGTTGGATTGCAGGTGCTCGGCGATGGGAAGCGAAAATTTGTCTAAGGACTCGGGGTCCTCAAGATTAATGCAATGCAGACTCGACTTGACAACCGCCACGGCGTGTGGATCATCCTTTTGCCAAAAATCCGGGTCAGCGTGTCCAACACCGTGAGGGAGTTTGGAGCAGCCTTTCCAAGCCTGGTTGAGGTAGCCAAAGATGAGGACCGTCTTGTCACCGTCGGCGAGGGTCCTTTTGAAATCGTCCCGAGGGAGTGTGTGAATCTGAAAGCCAAGCCTTTTGAACACGGCGTCGGTGACATGGTAGGAGTAGCCGGCTTTCTCCTCGTTGCCAAAGAAATCAGGTTCCATGGGCAATGCGTGTCCGTGCTCGTCTTCACCGCGTTCTCTTTTGAAGGCGGTGGGCTGTTTCTTCATAGTCTCCAAGGCCTTCTTGTATAGGTACTCAGCCGTCTCTTTGCACAATGCGCGTGCCATCGCATTGCTCTTCCCCGCGATCTTAGAGATGGCGTAGGGCACGCAGCCTCCCGGGGGCGCACTAGGTTCGGCTTTCTTATTGCGAGCGGGCCGACGTGGGCGGGACGGGCGTGGTGTTTTCTTCTTGTGGGATACCTCGTGCGGAGGGCGTGCGGGCGACATGTCGATCTCTGGTCGTGAGTGTGCTGGTCAGCGGGGCGATGTCGACGATGGCTCCGGGGAGGCTGCGACATCGGCATGCATATGTCAAGTTTTGGAGAGAGCAATTGAAGAAAATGTGGCCCATTGATACTCCCATGTCGAGAAGAGGAGTGTGCGAAGCGAGATCCCAATTTCGACACCGCTTTACGAACAACAAAAGTTCGTGGCTACCAGGAATTGTGATTCCTAAGCCCCCGGTGTCGATTTTCGGTCAAACGCGACGCACAACACCAAATTGAAGAGGAAAGTTGCACGGCAGGGTTGGAAAGTTGCAAAGCAAGGCGGAAAGTTGAAAGGCAAAGCGCAGCCCACCAAAGAAGAGAAAGAGTCGACTCCTCGGCGCGGGCGGAGCGGAGTTCAGTTGAGGTGGTGTGGCCGCAAGAGTTCAATCGAAGTGATGTGGGCGCAGAAGTTCGGTAGAGGCGGTGTGGGCGGAGGAAAAGTTGAAGGAAGGCGACCAAGATTGAGGAGTTGAAAGGAGGTGGTGCTGCTCAGGAACCGAGGTGTCTGCTATTTTATAGTGCCAGCGGGTAGGCCATCCTTGGTGGATTCGATCGAACGCCACATCGAATCGACAAAAACGCGCATGTCACAATCATATGTCCCGAACGGCGAGTCGCGCCATGCTCGAGCACACTTTTCGTTCCCAAAAAGATTCCGGTAATCGGTAATTGATAAACGAGCGCCACCTCGGCGTGCTTGGCGGGGGAGATCCACTGGGCCAGACAGAGAAAAAGCGCGGGGTGCACGAAAACGGTAGGAGGTCCTCCGTGGCCCATATGATGTTGTTCAATAAGAGAGCCTTTATCCAAGCTCAAGCGCGTCTCGAGCTCCGCGATAGTTTTTTTGGTATGCATGTTTTCCATGATTGTATTTCTTCCAACGTCTATCGTTTCTAGCGCAAAACGCATAGACATCCGTGTACTTGTTGTTCAGGCAAACAGTAGTTTTTATCGATGGTACAAATTCATACACCTGTAAATAATCAAAACATATTTTTAACTAAAAAAAGTATTTTTAGCACGGGCCCGTGCTATTTTTACTGTGGTATGTGAGAAGGTAAGAAGCAAGGAATTGAAATCTCGGCTTCTCACATTAGATCCGACGTTTGGCGTCAATCGGAGAAATATCAATCGACGGTCCACATTCGTCGAATGGGATAACCCCTCTGATAGACTAATGCGCGATGTCGGCGACGATCATTCCAAACGTTCGCGGATGCGACATAAACACCCACGCGATCGTTCCAAACGAGCGCGGATAGCGATGATGTGAGCTCGCTAGGTGATGATGATGTGGAACCAATTTTAGTCTAGCGGCCAAATCTCGTTCTTGAGAACCAATTTTGGCCGGGCGGCGAACGTTTGTGTGCTAGGACAAAATGTAGGCATGTAGCAATATGACACGATAGTACAAAGATATCCTTGTCCAATTCGACTTATTGCATACGTATTTGCGTATTGTTCAAATATTGCTTACATCTTCTACCTTCGCTACCCGGCATATCGATAGTTCGATTTTGGCGGAACAAGGTGATTGGTTCGTACCATTCATTACAATCAGGCATGAATACTCGCCGATGGGTCCATCAACCACTGAAATACGCCAAACAAGTAAAAGCTCATACACCGATGATCGCACGCACCGCTTCTGCATCCGGCACCTTGAACCCATCCAAATAAGCTTTATGTTCTTCCGGTCGATCATGCCAACGGCGCACCAGTTCCTTGATGTGAGTATGGGCCTTGGCAAGGTTGATAAAGTTGACTTGCGGGGGGAGATGCCTCATATCAAAGTGTCGCATTTGCGGCAACAATTTGCTCACGGTGTGGAATTGCTTGAAATATCGGCAGGTACCCCCTCGGATGTGTAAAGCCTTCGCTTGGTTCCTGATGAGACGATCGATCCAGCGGCGGTCTTCCCGCGCGCTACTCGAATTTTCTTCTCGAAGAATGCGCCAACGGCGCTCGAAACTCTCGACCACTTCGGAATGCTCGAAGTGCCGTCGAAGCGCATACGCTGTGCACGTCGATTCGTGGGTGTCGATTGCATCGCTCACGCGGAGCTTGGCGTCGGCATACGTTTGCAGCTTCGCGGTCATGCTATCCAGGTCCGCAGGCCAGAGATCGATTGTAATCGCAGAGGGTTTGGGCAACCTCCGCTTCGCCTCGACGTAATCATTGTCTTCATTCCATATTGTGGCGAAGTTTGCGTGGGCACGAGAGCGGACGTGGTCCACCAAGCTTACAGTCTCCACGTGCGGAGAGTTGCGCTCGATGTCGGTATTCATGTCGTGTTTCTCGAGCCATGCCTTCAAAGCGGTCTCGATATCGTTATGCTGGACAGTGTCGTCCTTGTCGACATCGCTAGTCAATCAAACCGCACCTCCGCCATGCGTCACGCGCGCCACGCGTGAATAGAAAACGAAACACACACACAAAAGAAAACCGGTAGATCGATGCCATGCGCGACATGAGTTTCGCACCTTACCTTTGTTCCGGATCGAGTGTCTTCCTCTTTGCGTTGCGGCTCGCACCGCTTGCGCCCACATTCTCTGGCATCGGTGTGGCGTCCGTTATCGTGGTGACGTCTGACATCATCGTGGCGTCCGTCGCCGTCGTTGTGGCGTCCGTCGTCATCGGCGTGGCTTCCGTCGTCGTTCTCGTCGTGGCGTCCGCCATCATCGCCATCGTCCTCTCCGTCGGCGTCGGTGCGGCGTCCGTCGAGAGGGAGGGTGCGCCATATGCCGACGAAGCATCTACATCCGTGGTTGCGGTCATCAACTCCACCGCTCCGCTCCGCGAGCCGGCCAATTGACGAGCCACCCGACGACTTGCTTGCGCACTTCGAGTTTCACTTTGACAAGCCTTGCACAGTGAGACCAATGGTGTCCTCGTCGTACAACCTCCGGGCGGGCGTTCGCATTGGGCGGACACTATATTTTTCGGTAAGACCTCACCGGTGGCATCGTCGTCGTCGTCGTCATCGTTGTCGTCGAGCATATCCATTTCTGCGGCCGTGGCGGCATCTTCGCTTGCTTGGATTGCTTGGCGATCGACATCGGCCTTGCACTCCGCAGACGCCCCTTTCATCATCCACAGGGGTATAGATAGGTGATCATACCACTGATTGTATAAGGAGGGTGCCCGCTCCTTGTTCACGGACGGCTTCCCCCCGCCGGGGACTATGTAGATGCTGCCGTTCCGGCAAAAGGGGCATCCACGTTCGCGTGGGATCTTCGCGGCACAGAGTCCACACAAGCTTTTGCGGCAACAAGAGACAGGGAGCTTGGTCCCAATCTCTCCGCAGCCAAGTTCACACCAAACGAAACGTGGAGAAGCATGCATACTAGAATACGTATCGGTGGCGTTCTCCATCACTCACGCAGTCACGGTGGCTAGTAGGGGTCCCGTTTCCTGCACCGTGTCGGCGGTCTTGGGATTCTTGGTGGATTCGATCGAACGCCACATCGAATCGACGAAAACGCGCATGTCACAATCATATGTCCCGAACGGCGAGTCGCCATGCTCGAGCACACTTTTCGTTCCCAAAAAGTGTCCGACATCAGGGCTGCATAGCTAAAAAAGTGAAAGTTGAAAACGCGCGCGCGTTTTTTTAAAAAGTTAAAACTTTAAAAAAAAGACGCGCGCGCGTTTGTAAAAAAGTTGGACGGCGAAGGGGATTTCGAACATATCGACAGGGTCCATCCCGAAATTTTGGCGTCAGCTTTCCGAAAAAGTGTCCGACATCGGGCGGATGCATAGCATAATTATCATCGACACGACCTGTCGTCCCCGACCAGAGTACTAATCTCGCCCAACGGTCGTGCTTGACGAAAATGCAAAACACATCGACACGAGGGGTTCCCCTGTCGTCCCCGACCAGAGTACTAATCTCGCCCAACGGTCGTGCTTGACGAAAGTGCAAAACACATCGACACGAGGGGATCCCCTGTCGTCCCCGACCAGAGTACTAATCTCGCCCAACGGTGCTTGACTGCCGTGTGCTGATGGGAACGGGTATTTTCACCGTGGTATGATCGATGCATGACAGCAATTTTTGTTTTCTCAATATCGAGTTGTTTTGCGGACGCGCTTGCCCTGCTCGGTGCTGGCAGTCATGCACATGCTCTTGAAACAATCCGCTGTCAACATAATGATCTCGCAATTAGCGGGTACGACGTTCGGCGGTTTCGAACATGTCTAAATTGCAAGTGTTCAGGTTCGTGCATCAAACTCACGTTCAAACTCATCTGTTAAATGTTTCTTATTTAGGGTTTAGGGTAAGCGTTTAGAGATTTAGGGTTTTAGGGTTTAGGGTTTAGGGTAAGGTGTCCGAGGAGTTTATATGGGCAAGCGCAGACAAAATGCACAAAAACAAATGACACCAGTTTACATTTTTCTACATTTTTTCGATTTTCTACTTAAGTTGCAGGTGTAATACCTTGATGGGGCATCTCGTATAAGTGCTTGTAACTTTTGAAATAGTGCGTACTTCGGCCTGAAACCGTGTATAAAACACGTGGGACACACCGCCCGAATTGCATATCATATAGCATAAATAGCATAAGTTTGCTGATATAGAATTTCGCTTAATATATCGCACGCAATGAATATGTTGTACAGAGGAAATATAGCACGTGGTTTTGTTACATGTAAAGTTGCGTAAACGCGAAACATCGATAAGCCTTGCACAAAAAACCTTACACCCGCTACCGAATTTGTTAGAGCTCAGCTAGACTAGACATAGACGTCCTGGAAGAAACTCGTCACGTCCGAGCGTTCTTCGTGGGCAAGGTGCGGCCGAGTCGTCATGATGCTGGGCGCGCCACTTTCGAGAAACTTCAAATATCTGGGTAGCAGAAAGCGTTCCTGATGGACCATATTCCCAATTTGTTCTCCGATGGCCGAGTTACTGTTGCGAACCGTGTCGAACGCGTGCGCATGAAATATGCTCGACCGATGATCGCCATTTTGTTCGTCGCGCACCGAAGCAATGAGTGTGAACACACAGTTGAGCTTCTTGCCTTCGCGTTTTAAGTGGGGATGCTTTTTCGATGGCAGTATGTAACCGAAATTGCGCAGTTTGGATGTCAGGATCTTATTCATACTTGCAGCCGCCCTGATACCGGGCAGGTATGGAAGCAGGGCGCCTCGACCGCTGCTACAATCGCCGCCGCCGTCGTCGGTGGTACCGTCATGTGCGATGCCGCCCTCGCCGTCAGTCGGTGGGGGCGTCGGCACCTTGTGCGATAGTGGTACTAGCATCGAATCAATCGCCGCTGGGTGCGGACCGCCAGCTTCGGATTGCTTCGAAATGATCAACAGTGTGGCCAACCCTTTCACAATACGCCGGATGCCGGAGCCATTGGTGACCTGCACCTTCGCCCCGGACAATTGCCGATAGTGCGTTCCGTTATACAGGCTCGGATCGACGAGGTCTTCTCGAAATCCCGGTACCGCCACGGCGAAGCCACGATACGAGTACTTCAGCAGCCGACTGGCGTAGGTGGGCGCATCGAAAGCTGTGTCGACCATGTTCACGCCGTATTCCATCGCGCGCTTTGCTCGAGGCAGGCACCAAACGGTCTCGCCGTCGTACAACACACAGCTGGAGTCCACGTCAAAATGCAGAAGTACCTCCTCCATGGTCCGATAGCATTGCAATACGATTTGTATGTTTCTCAAAGGATAGCCTCGGAAGAGGGTCAGGGTACTCTGAGTCCGCATCAGCAAGACATGCGTTTTGTCCTGATCGGAAGCATTTTGCACTATCTTTTCGACGATGGTGTCCAACAGTGCACGCGCCTCGGACGGCGATGAACACAAAACGAAGATATCCACGTCGTGCTGCTCGGGTGGGAAGTCCTCGCCCCTGCTCTTTTGAACGCAGGGCAGCCGTTCATCACACGGCGCCTCCATCAAGCATTTCAAAACCGAACCGCCGGCGTAGCACACTTCTCTGTGGTCTTTGAGAGCCTCCACGATGCCACCGGTGAATGTGTTGTAGCGTTCGCGAAAAAGGGTCTTGGGGCTGAGAGACCGTCTGAGCCCATCTTCAATCGCGGTCTTGGGCTCGCAGTCCTTCGATGGCTGCCCGAAAATGGCGTGATGCTCCAGAATGATGGGCATCTTGAGATCCATCGGGTCTTTTTTTATGAGCAGTGTCTCCATAACTGCGGGCTCGAAGATATCGATCAACGACAAGCGATCGCGGAGTGGAGAGTTCGTCGTATTTGGATTGTGATAGGCCAGAAGGGCCCGTCTTTCCGCCGAGTGAAGTTCCCTATCGGATTGGCGTTCGATGTCGTACGCAGGGTCAGTTTTCCCGAGTAGATGACATTTTAGGCTGGATATGCCAAAAAAATCCGCCTCGATTACGAGCCGGTGTCGAAGCTCTCGACGCGCCGTGGGATCGATCGATTTCGCGCGCAACCAATCGAGGACGTGCGTAAAAAGCTCGGGGCTTCTATCCACAAACACCACGGGTCTTGGCGTTGCCTCGTATGTAAAGACGCGGCGGAAGTATTCGCTGCTCAGGCTTAACGTGACGCGGGTAGTTTTGAACTCACGTCCACCAACGTCCACCACCACGATGCCATCGTCACGGGATTCCGCCAACGAACGGCGCGCGCGTTTGCCAGTTGCCATGAGTCGGACGGCGGTGCGAGGGATATGCAAAAAGCGTTTCGGACAAAACGACTCAATTATCCGAACTGACGTGCCGTGATGCGATTTCGATCGATGGGTATATATGATTAATTGTCCATGCTCCGGTGCTGCGGTGCTGCGGTGCTCCGGTGCTCTGGTTCTGCACCCGCATGGGCGGGTGTATCTATACAACATACGAACCATGGCGACGTGTAGTGGTGCACAGCGCGTCCGCGCCATTCGAAGCGGGCGTGTTTGAGTGCGTCGCGATGAGCGTATTGTTGTGCGGCGGATCAAGATGCGCGCTGCAAAACACGGCGCGTTTCAGCACCCGCCCCCATACAACTGTATTTGGACCGAGGTATAAATACACTGCGCTAATAGCACCGTGCACCAGAGCACAGGGGTACATCACCGATTCATCGCCCGCACACTCGTCCACGGATAAGATAACCACCGATCTCGATGCATGTGCACGATATGGACGGCGATGATGATATCGTGCAACATCCCGATCTTGCGATGATGTTGGCCAACGGTGGCCGACACGGAAGTAATGCGAGCGACGCGCACATCCAGGAAGAAAAGCTAGTGAGTGTCACGATTCCGGAGCGCCATATGCGAGCCATTCTCTATTGGCTGAACGATCCGTCGATCCGTGCCCTGCTGGCTCCATCGTCCTTGTCGAAGGCGTCGGTCGCTTCATCATCGCCCAGAGTGAGCTCGAACGAGCGCAAACGGAAACGATCGATCCGCGATGTGGGCGTGTCCGAGGAAGTGTGGCGGAACGTGGCCGACACGGCGCAGAAAGTGGAGGGCGTGCTCAGCGCGTGGTACAACACCTTCGGGTTTAAGCAAACCTCTCTGCGCGAAGCGCGAGCACACCTGCTACATCTGCGGAGCCTGACGTGGGCCTCTCGCGATCCGGACGGACATTACCTGGCCACGAACGTCTTCGAGGTACTTGGAGCCTTCGATGAACGCAGCCCAGGAAGCTTCTTCCATTTTGGCAAATTATTCAAGCGATGCCTCGTAAAAAAGACAGCACATCGCCTCACGTTGGACGGCGTCGAGGGGGAGTACCGCTTAGAGCGAGTGAAATCATGTGGCACCCACAAGATTCACATTCGGAAGCTAGTAACCGTGGCGGTGAACTCCGACGATAGTGGGACTTGCCATTCACTGACTTGCATTGCCGATGATGATAGGACGGTATAACCTGCGCTATATGGAAAAGGAGACGAAACGGAGTAACGGACACCCTTTTCAAAGTGTTAAGTGTAAGGGACCCATGCATTATCATTAATAAGAACTACCTATATACATAGTGTGAAATTTTGTATGCCTGATTCCGTCTATTCGTCCGAGTCACGATCTCGTCACATTGGTACTGGTTTTGGACTTGGACACCGCTGTGAAAACACAATAACGAACGTGCACGTGATTCGCTCGCGGCCCGAGGTATCATTCTCGATCGACGCCTCCGCACGACGCCTCCACCGCACTGCTGGCGGTGCTTGTCGTGTGTGTTGCTCGAGGCCGCATGCTTATTGATCATGGATTTTGTCATTCTGCACGCGTCCACCGATTTCCCAAAAAGTCCGCAGCCCCAAAAGCAGTCATACGTGCGACGATTGATGCGTTTCTTCATAGGCATCAGACACATACAGTGCGGATGTCGCGCTTCTGATTCGAGCTGGAGCCTCTGCTGCTCGTGCAATCGATATCGCCGCTCCGTTCGAACTCTGTCCAGATGTTCGGATGGCATGTCGGACAGACCCAGAGTCGACGCCGGTGGTCGGGCCAAGGTATCTAAAGAGTAGTTATTCTCCACGAGGCGCACTTCGGGCACCTCGGGCTCGGCGACGCCCGACGAAAAGGCGAAAGATTGCTGTTTGACACCGCGATGAAGCTCGACCAATTGGTGCAGCTGGATCGCACATAGCACCGCGCCAGTCTCTACGAGTTCCACACGGTACGCCCGTGACCCGTCGAGCGCGTCGATTCCCTCCCCACACGCGGCGCCCTGCGGCACCGTTCGGGGCGGGCAGCATATGTCGTTGCCCGAATACGTGATTCCAAAGACGGTGTCTCCGACCCGCACCTCTCGCCAGACGGCGTCGGGCCAGATCTGGGGCCACTCGATTCTCTCTTTCCCGAACTCGTGCTTCAATTGCGCCACGGCACGCTTGAACGTGTCGAGCGAGACGTCGTCAGCGGCGGACGCCGAGATCGGCAGACTCAGTGCCTTCTCAAAAGCACTCAGTCCGCTTCCACATCCCAGCAACGAGTGATACATACGCCTCCACATCAAATCTCCGGCGCCGAGAGCCAATATTACGTCGCGAATGGCTTTGCTCGTGAGGAAGAGGGCCTGTATGTCACGCAGTCGCAGCCCGAAGCCATCACAGCCGAACACCACCGGCAGTATCTCGCACATCTGTTTCACTGCGCTATAGCTGCACGACGTTGCCGCCATCGCTTGCGTCACGCTATATATGATGCGCAATTCGAGTTACTCGTAGGTCAGCGTGATGGTGAGCTTACGCACGGCGCGCCTCACGAATAGTCTCCGGTAAGTTTTCAAGAGCGAGGATGCAAAAACACGCTGTCCAGAACTATTTATCACCGTATCGGCGTGTGACATGTATTTATACGAGATGCGTTAACAATGACATTGCGGACAATCTATGCACTTGCACTGTCGTAACACTGTATACGTGCAATCGTATAATCGAGAATGCGAGGAATGTATCTGGAATTGAAGCTTCGCTCCTATACCGACTCTATGGGTTGAGGTGCCCTCCTTCCCTCCGCGGACTCGCGCACGAGATACTGTGCCTATCATGAACCGTACGATAATGCCGACGGCAGCGCAGATCCAACGAGGGAAAAAGTTGACCAATCCGGGCAAAATAAAATATAGAATAAAAGGTATGGAATGGGCAACGTCGACAGAAGGAAAGGCGGGGTAACTCATTGAAAACGCATTCGTGTGAATAGAGACGAATGTCTCAGGGCGTAGGCGAATACGCGTATACACGTATTATGCACAGCAGATGTGTAGGTGTATTTCTCTCTCTCTCTCTTCATCTCATTCTTTTTTCATATTACAGATCGTATTACCGCTCCTCCCTCCACATGTTGCCCATTTCCTATCTTTTCTTCTATACTTTTTTGGACCCCTTTTGGTCAATTCCCACACTCCGTCCGATCTGTGGACCGCATCGGACGTCTCTCCCTCGCCGACGAATCCCCGCCCCCTTCAGATGTTGCCCATTTCCTATCTTTTCTTCTATACTTTTTGGACCCCTTTTGGTCAATTCTCACACTCCGTCCGATCTGTGGACCGCATCTGACGTCTCTCCCTCGTCGACGAATCCCCGCCCCCTTCGGATGTTGCCCATTTCCTATCTTTTCTTCTATATATTTTTGGACCCCTTTTGGTCAATTCCCACGCGCCGTGCGATCTGTGGACCGCATCTGACGTCTCTCCCTCGTCGATGAATCCCCGCCCCCTTCAGATGTTGCCCATTTCCTATCTTTTCTTCTATATCTTTTTGGACCCCTTTTGGTCAGCTCCCACGCGCCGTGCGATCTGTGGACCGCATCGGACGTCTCTCCTGATCTATCTACCATCGTCGACGAATCCCCGCTCCCCCCCCCCTTCAAAAACTTTTAGATGCTGCCCATTTTCTACATTTCCCCTATATTTTATTGGGGCCGTTTTGGTCAACTCGCGTGTAGTCAACATCTCTCGCACACTCTTGCTGGCGCGCGGGCGCGCCCAGTCTCTCCTTATTGTGAGACAGACTTTAGAGTACTTGGGACGTTGTATCAAATAGTGGAATACATTTTCTTACTCCCTTATATTTTCATGTCTTTCAGCCTTTTATTATATCACACGTGATTTATACCGATTTCACGCACGGTGTGCTTTCATACAAATTGCCTCACACCCTTTTTTGCACCAGTCGGACTTTAAACACGCATGCGTTGTAGAAACCATCAAGCAAGTGCATCATTACCATCGTATATATGGCTGCAGCCACAACGAACAACCGGAAACATTTTCTGGCCACGTCGCTGCGTACGGATTGCACAATTGTATATCAAGCGGTCGTCGTGGTGAGACTTTGTCGCGCGCGGATACGCGAACGGTACTTAAAATCATCAGGATCGGTTTCCATTTCCTTTTCTACCAGCCGAATTTCGTAGCCCAGGTTGTCCTTCACGTATGCTTGCAGGTCAAGCAGCCTGGTATGCGGGAAAGCAGCATCCGGCACATCTTCGAGGGCTTGATCCCAACGGAGGAGAGGCTGGCGTCTTTCCACTAATATTCCATCGAACATTAGCGGGCCGGTTTTCCACCCGGAGGCGTGACACCAAGCCTCAATCGCTGCAATGATTTTGTCTTCTTCGATCTGAATGGCGAAAGCGAGCCTTCCTGCGTCATTTATGCACTTGCCTTGTTTGGTGCGCTTAACGCGTTCGTTCCAATTCCGGATCGCATCAGTGAGGATTGGTGCTCTCATTAAAACCCAGGCGTCCAACGCTTTCATCTCGTTCGCAAACAGTTGTGCATCTGGGAATTCGCCATCGGCGTCCCCAGGTAAGCGTGAGTGTCGATCGCATTCGCGTTTCCAGGTATCGATCGTTCCTCCGAACATCAACACTATATATAATCGTTTTGCCACGGCCCAGTTCACGTTATAGAACTGCATTGTGCCACGCAGGACCGCGTCTCTATCCTTACAGTATCTCTCTAAACACGACAGAGTTGCACCGATGTCTTTTTTCGCCATTTGCCAGGCGATGTGGGGGTTGCAGTTTTCAATGTCGATATCGTGGTAGTATTTTCTGGCAGCGATGGTTCTGACTGCTTTACGCAAGCGTTGTATGCAAGCTCCGGTGCCGTATCGGCGTCCAAAACAAACCTTTCGACTTCGATGATAGTGGACAGAGTGTCTTCCGCCGCCATCCTCCGCAGCCTCTACGAGCGTGGTGACGTGTTTTAGTTCGAACTCAAGTAGACTCTTCTGTTCCCCCGTCGTGGTCCTTAGCTTAAGTTGTGCCCTTCTGATCCACTCCCTGAGAGCCTTGGTATCCACCGACTCCGTGCCGGGACCTTCCACCGACACTGCTTCGTGGATGTCCTGGTCGACGTACCCCGTGGCCTCGTTTCTCAACTCTCGTTCCAGCGGCTCGAGATGGATGTCCACGTGGTGCGATGCGTGCTCACAGTAAGGATATGTTACATCCCACCAGCCCCCTCCATTCACTTCTCGCCACTTTCGAGTGCACGCGTCGCATGTGATGTGCATAATGGCTAAGACGTCCGACGGAATCTGATCATAGATATCAGCGCTACAAACCTCTCTGCGATCAGTTTTGTGCTTGTTGCATTGCTGCCTCTTACGCTTTGTCCCCACTCTCAGCTTGTAGCCACATGTTTCGATGGCGGCGTTGATACTTTGGCACGGGGTAGTGGTAGTGGAACCACGACGGTTCCACGGTGTCACCACGCGATCGATACGCGCAGTCCGAGAGTACGCCTTGCTTTGAATGACCCTGGCGCAGGCCTCCAACATTTCGCGCAAGTCGACGGCCGTAACCTCGCCACTTTCGCCAGCATCCTCATTCCCGATTTCCTCATCGATGGTCTTCGCGGACTGGGTTAGGATCTCGCTCCATGGTTTTTTTAGGTACGGGAGCCATTTAGCATCAACGTCACCAATTCTTCCCTCGGGAGAGGTGCTGGATGTACGAAGTCGTTTGAGGATGTTTGGAACGCCCATTGCAACATCACTCTCGAATGCAACTTGGGTTAGTGGTTTTGTGTGGCCAGCATCGTGATCTTTCTTAACGAGGCGGGCGATCGAGTCGTTTCCTTGCAGCGTGTTGCGGCGCCTCTTGATTTTGGTCAAATTCTTCTCGAGGTACGTGTACGTGTGTGGACAGGGGCATTGCTTGACGTAGCGTATGACCCATGCTACCTTAGCGTCCCAGGCATCTTCGGGGGTGAGATCGTCCGTGCGTTCCATTATAGGCTTCGTGTAGTACGAGCACCACCCCTCGACCTTTTGTCGCTGCTCTGAGTAGAATGGACTCTGCTGGATCCATGTTTCCCAAGCGAGCCTCGATAGATCTGTATCCGCCCGCATGGTACGGTACACGCCAGCAACCCAGTCGTGTAGCTCTGAGATCAACGTGTGGTGTGATATGGACCGTTGCTCCGCCATGTCGCCATCTTCTTGATATGAGTATAGCAACGCCCGTACGCGCTCGCTTTGTGCAGGATATCCTGCAACGATCATCTCGATCAACTGTATCACTTTCGCTTCGCTGTCCAAGTCGGTCGACTTGTTGTAATGGCCCAGAATCTCCACCACTTTTGAATGATGGGGACGCATACTCGACGTGCCATCATCCTCAACGAACTCGTACACAGTACGCAAGATCCCCGCGGGTTCCGTGACCTCAGCACCGCTAGATGCGTTCACGCGCTCCTCGTCCATATCAGTCAATTCATCTTGCATCCGAGTTGCTCTTTCCGTCTCCACGAGCGCCCGAATGTTATTGATCTCCAACAATTTCCCGACCGTAAACTGATATATCTGTTCGGGACCCCAAGAATTCATCGGATCTCGCAGGTCAGCGAGCCGTGTGCTGGCGTAAGTCGTCAGTTGCGATAGGAGGGCCTCTTCGTCGAAGTCCACGGACGCCTCGCAGATCTCGACGCCAGTGATGGTCTCGTCCTCGTATGCAAGCTCCCACCCTTTGTATTTGCAGAGAGACCGCAGCTCGCCGTGCGGGTCGTAGTTCGAGGCGTGGTTCTCTGCGTGGGTATCGGCCATGATAACTTTCAACCAATTCGGCGTTCCAATGCCCTGGCTGACGACGGCTTGACTCTCGTATTCAAATCCTGAACCGTTAGCGTGATTCCGTTGTTGAAGACGGCAGAAGTTAGAGCGTTTGGCATCCTCGGTTTGCATAAGATACTCGGCGACTTGGCCATGGCGAGCACTCTCGCGCGCGTTTTTTTGAGCCCGCACGTCCGCCGCGATTCTTTTGCAGTGTACGTACCCGACCACAGTGGGATCGGCTAGCAAACCATCCGCCCGACCCCATCGATTAAGTCCTTGGCCGATAATGACTCGGAGATTCGTGCTGAGCGCGCACGTTGCGAAGAAGATCCTGTGAAATTTGGTGACGCGTATGTCCACAGCGAGAGCGAACGTGCTCGTGACAATGAGCACGTCCGCCTGGTGAAGATACTTGTCGATATCTTGGAATTCCGTCAGCTTTTGGTCGGCGTTTGTTTTGCCCGTATAGAGTTTAGCGCGCAACCCTAAGTTCAAAGCCATCTCGTGTAGCCTGTCTGCCTCCTTCACGCTGCCACAGATGATACCGATGCGATGGTGAGGAAGATCGCGTTCGAGGGGCACCGGTATTTTGGGCTGCTTCGATTTGGCTTGGCACATGGCTCGACGGACGTACATATGGAATCTATTCTTGTCCGTGGTGACCCTCAGCTTGAACGAGTGGCTGCGCCCATTATATTCCAGTATATTGATTTGTCTATCGGAGTGAATGGACACGAAAGCCTCGAGGCGTTTAATTCGATCTCCCCACATACAGTCCGCACATAAACCGACGGTGAGATCGGCTCGTTTGTACAGCTCGACGAAGGCAAGCTGGCTGAGGGGGTCGATATCTTGCGCAAGGTGTAATATCTCCGTGAGTTCGTCCAGGACGAGAATTACTCGGCGCTGGTTGCTGGAATTCAAGGCGACGCCATCTAGCAACCTCCCGATGGAATTTATTTGCACAATGACTTTGTCTTGTCCTCTGGGGTCGATGCGGATGTTGTCTACTTTGTCCAGATAGCACGGGAAGTCTAAGCCTGCGTTTCTGCACTTGGCCTTGAAATCTTGCGCCGCTGCACGCCGAGCCGAGACCACCACCACGACATCGTATGGGTTGTCTTTGATGAATAGGGTGGTCGCTCGCGACTTCTGAGTGCCGCATTCGGCACATACCAGTGTGGTGACTTTTCTACCGCCGGCGGCCATGCTGTAGTCTGCTATGTGATCTGCTGTGACTCGTCGCTGGTCAGCGTCGTATGTAACATGGTTCCAATGTGTCGGGGTGCGTGGCAGGTCGTTCACTGCCACATCGTCGACGTGCGTTCGACGAGGTCCGTCCGTCGGACGGGGGTTGCAATCCATGTACGTGGAAAGGGCGCTCGTGGTTGGAGTTGAGTTGGTGGTTAGGTCACACCTATCTAGCACGCGACGAAAAGGTGTGCGCGCAACTGCCCAACCACTGAGTAAGTCATATATATATATATATACTCTGCACAGAAACCGACCACGCGGGATCATGCAGCCCCTGTTCCCTTCCTCCCCGAGGGGTCTCCTGGCCAGCGGCGACTCGCCGTTCGGAAACCACACGTCGCTTAAGTATGGCTTGAGTATAGGAGTACGAACACTTGACGGGTCATGAATTATACACACACATACATATACTCTTCGGGGAAATCGGCCATGCGGCTGCATGGAGCCCCGAGTCCCTTTTTTGCTATTCCCGCGTATTTCCTGCCCTGTTGCTACTCGGGAGAGGCATGATGATTGCGCGCTCTTCATTACAAACCCCACACACCTTACAAACCCTTATTCTTAAAGGTTAACCTCAGCATCCAGCTTTTCTGGCCATCGATTGAGAATGTCCAAGACTTGCGATGGGGGGTCAAGATTAAACTTGACTGCGCGACTGTACCGATGAGAGGGTCGCATACCGCTCCTAGGTCCAAATTTCATGTTTAATTGAAACGCCTCCAAAATCTTTAGATCCTCCGTAGTAATATTTCTGCGTAGATACTCTTTCTGGAGTTTTCCCGCGAGCGTATTTGTCCACTTCGCGCATCGTTGCCCCACCGCTTTGTGTTTCTTCGGTGCGCCTTCGTGCAGAGTCGTATTGTTACTACAACCGTCTTCGTGCGACTTTCGTTTGAAGTAGCTGGAAATATCTGAAGTTGCTAGAACGAGCGGGGGGTCGTTAACGGGGACGTGAGACACGACATAGTCTAGGTATTCATACTCGTCGATGATGTGCTCCAGTTTGTCGTCACGTGTGATTCGGACGGGACGGAGCACGCGGTGCGGATCGGTCAGCTTCGCGCAGCCCAGGAGGCGAAATGGATTATCCGTGGCGAACGGAACGAGATCGAGGGGGACGCCTTTCTGATCGGGCTTGTCAGCCTTCGTGTAGAAGTCCGCAAAATCTGGACACTTCATCTCCAGTCTCTTGCTGACATCGACTACAAATTGCTTGATAACTTGATTGCTTCTGAAGTGGCCCACGTCGACGAGCGTGAGGTGAAAGCTCGCCTTTTTTTCGCTCGACGCCTCGGAGATTCTCCACGAATCGCGGAAAGAAGAGACGGGCAGGTTTGTTTTTATCTTTGCGCGGAGAGACTCCTCCGCACAGTCCATGAGCGCCTTGAGGAATGCAACTTTGGTTTCCTCCCGCATGTGTGTGGGATCACCGAGGTTGTACCATTCGATATCGACATAGAACCGCACGGGTCCGGTCAACTGTTCATAAAAGCAATTTACGCCGAGCTTGACCAGACGCGGGAGGAGCTGTTCGGCGAAGGTGGTGCGGTCAATACAGCTCGTGAAAGCCTTGTAACCCTCGTCTTTCTCCCTCCTCGCCGGACGATCCACTACGAGATGGAATTGGTGTCCATTCTCCCTGGCACAGTTCATCGCCGGAATTTTCGTCCCAAATATCTCCATGGAGAGGACGTCGGACTCATTCTCGGAGGGTGCCCAAATGAACGAGGGACGGTATTTATTAAGTGACAGTAAACCATACTGAAATCCGGTAGTACCAAATAAATGAGGGATTGTGCTCACAGCGGTCGGCATCCTTTGGGGAGTTTGACTGCCATCTCGCGCCGACTCTGGGAGCGACTCTTGCAAAGGAGGTATCATCGATGCCACGATATATTTTGCTCCGACGACGGTTGACCTTCAGGTCCGAGGAGACACACTCTTGCGCAATTGTGTGAACATCGGGCGGGTCAACATATATATATATACTCATCAGGGAAGATGGCCATGCGTAGTCACCGAGCCCCGATTCCCTTCTTCCTTCGCGGGTCTCCGCCCTGCACATACTCAGAAGGCGATTTACCGTTTGCTACGGACGGCGAATCGCCGTTTGCCGGCGGCGAATCGCCGTTTACGGATGACGACTCGCCGGTTGCCGGCGGCGACTCGCCGTTGATGGATCATATGTTGCTACAGCATGGCTGCACCTGTGCTACAGTATGGCTACACAATATACATACTGTATATATATATACATATACATGGCTGCACCACTGGACGGGGTGGACGTGGGTGCTCGAACTTCAAGTTGACAAAACCACGGCAAGCATGCACGATCCGACGGTCTTTGTGCGCGGGCTTCTCTCGACCGTTGGATCTTGATGATGTGACTATTATTGTCGAGTTACCCTTCCCCCGTGGGGGTAACCCTTAACACTGTGAGGTTACCGGTTACCCTGTTTTCACGAAACTCCACGACCATCACGAAGGGTGGTGGTGGTGGAAGGGCTGATGAAGGTGAAAAGATGACACGTGGCGACGGGACGGACCGTATGCTGTGCGACAAAGGACATACATGATTGTACCCATCATTCCAGGCAAGACATGCCACAACTCTCGTACGGCCATCTTTTATCACTACTATATACTATAGTATTATTACTATTATAAAATCTGACATATATATAAGAAATATGAGAAGGAGAGAGGAGAGAAAGAGAGGGAGAGGGAGAGGCTTTGCACCGTTGAATAGGCCCAATGGTCGATCCGACGGCCGTTATTCACGCTTTGCTCGCAAACGTTGGATCTCGATATATGCCACACCGTTACCGGATTATAATAATTCGTTTCCTTTGGATTTCCTGGCAAAATGTTTTGAAGATAGTTTTTCATCCATACATACTTACATACTTACATACGGGTGCTCCATCGTATGTATCTATTATAATATTCTGATTATTATTATTATTATTAGAAAAATAGAAAATATAGACAAAGAAGAAACTTGACAATACGTTTTTCTTCCATCCTCCTCAGAAACGCTTTTTGCTAGGAATGGCGAGAAAAAAATAATAATGATTTTTCAATAGCATGACACACATGTCATACCCCGAGCGGTTTGCGGCGAGCGGTGGTCAAGGAGTTTCTTGAAAACAGGGTAACCGGTAACTTCCCATACTTAAGAGTTACCCCACGGAAAACGGGGTAACCTGACATACACACGCTGAATTTTGAAAGAGCGACAAAGACGCAGTGGCACAAGCGCTCAATCGCCGCTCACGTATAATTGTTTTAGCATTTACGTTTGTTCGAACGACGAGGTCGCAGATATTGAAGTACTTTTTCGGCCGAACGGCCGACTAGACCCTCATAGCAAAGCAAAAACCTGTGCTCAATTGTTGCGCACGATCCGTACGCCGAGTCGCACTTTAAATGCTTTCCCGTCGATTTTCTTGGTAGCTACAGGCAGCTTCATTGCGGTCAAATGGTGCCCGAATTTTGCTTGTGAAATGCCAGTATGTCCACCTTTTGAGTCGCTGTAAAATTTGAATAGATTCTCGGACTTGACGAACCATTCGTTTCCGGCACCGGCGGCCTGTTTTAGAGCGGTCCAATTCCATTTCCACTCTTCCTCACCCTTGGTATTGTGGGTCAGAGTTCCGAAGTCTGCGTACAAGTCGCCTTCGTAAACCTCGTAATTCTCGCGAATCCAGCTATCCAAACTCGTGATATCCCTCATGAACAGCTCCGCCGAGTCTCGTTTCACCACGTCGGGGATGTGTCGCAACAGCTCGTCACGAGGAACTTGCTGATATACTTTCATGAACATCCAGATGGTGGCAAGTTGCACATCCTCTCGGGCGGTGAAGGGAAATATGGTGGGATCCTTCGGGAAATGCGTCTTGGGGTTGAAGTCGAGTTCTAGAGTGCTTGTCCGATCTGCCAGTGCCACAATAGTGCGGGTCGCCATACCATCATCGAAGGGCACAATGGGCCCCACATCGTTTACAGTGGCGCACAAAAAGGAACGCATGGCGCCGTGAAAGGACAAGCTGCCCCCCATTTTGCCGTATGCCTCCCGAGCACGCAAACGATCGGCTCGACCTCCCGTAAGTTGCTTGATCAAGTTTCCATCCATAGGAGCCAGACCGCTGCTGTTACCGAACTTGTCTTTCACACCGGAGGTGGGCAGGGACTTCTCGGAGGCAAAGCATATGCGCTTGAGCGCCATGTTCACGATGAAACCCAGATCGCGTTCGGGAGAATCGGCGTTCTTCTTCATCATGAAGCAGTTGGAGTTAAAGTCACCGACAAGCTCCCCTGTGTATGCTTCTCTGATCAGGTAAACCATGGCCCCTTTTCCACAATCGGCATCACCCACGAGCCAGCACATCCGTTTCGTGTGTTCGCCCGCCAACGCGATAGCGAGCGTCTCCAAGACAAATTTTCGTTTCTCGTCGGTTGGAAACATGGGCGCAAACACCCTCTCCTCAACTTGCTTCGCCAACCTCGATCGATCGACGGCGGGGTCGAAGATCTTGTTTACCCTGGTCATGAATCGATATTTTGGGTCAAAAGGGAGAATTTCCCCCTTTCGAATATCCAGCACGCCATTATTGAATAGAAGGAAGCCTTTTTGACGCTCTCCGAAGTCGTCGAATTGGGGCTGCTCGGGGGCCATGAACTGCACGAGCGAGTAAGTTTGAGTTAAGATAGAACCAAAGGCGCTATTCTTCGTGGGTTGCGCGAACGCCCATCTGGGCTTGGAATCCATCATGATGCGCTTGTGATCAATTAAAGTCTTGGTCCACAAACCCGAGCTTTCATCGTACATGAGTAGCCCGAACTCCAGCGTCCGGAACACCAATCCGCCATGTGCTTTGAGGAAAGCTTCCGCATTCGCCTGATCCCAATGAGAAGTTACACACGGTTGTTCGTCGCCGCTGTCGCTCGAACGAGTGGGAGGCTGGTGGTGCACGTTCACGTCACCGTTGATGGTGCTGCCGCTGAAGTTGTTGTTGTACACGTTGTTCGTGATGTTTTGCACCAGGTTCGCTTTGAGATATTTCGCGAGATACTCGTCCAATTTGGCGACCGGTATCATCAACTGGGGGGCGTGATGCGGACACGCGGGGTCGTTGCACGTATCGGCGAGGATCCGATTGTCGGTTGTGTAATACGTCGAGATGATTTTTCCGTTCTCGTCGCACTTTTGACGCTTCTCCTTGCAGGGAGTCATCGCGACCATCCACTCGTCGGGGAAGAGAGTCCCGTCGACGCCTTTGCGTTTGTTCACCGTCATGGTGTAGGGCTGCTCCTGCGAGGGTCGTTCGGCTTTGTCGACGCACAAGTCGGTGAACAGCTCGAGGTGCTTGTTGTCGTTGGCACCGTCGTCTTCGATGACATCAGTTCGATCGGCAACTTCGTTGTCGCCACCGTCCTCCTCCTCGTCGCCACTATCGTCGCCGCCCCCCTCCTCGTCGTTGTCTTCATCGTCGGCATCATCTCCATCACCTCCGTCGCCCTTCGCCTCGTCGTCCACCAAAGGGCTGCGTTTTTGAGGGGGCACGGGCTGCGTTCGTGGGGCAAAGGCAGGCCGATACTCGTCCTCGTCATCGGCGCTCCCGCTCCCACCGGCCTCGCCATCAACCATGGCAACGTCGTCGGCAGCGAGCGAGCCACTCGTCGGTGCTGCTCGCGTCGGGTGGCGGGCGGCCAGGATGGTTCTCGCGATTTCGCCCGTACTGACTTCGCCGGTGAGGATCTCCAACGCCTTCTTGCGCAGCTCGTCGGTGGGGTATTCCAGCGGACGGTATCCTCGTTTCTCGTCCCCCTTACCCTCTTTCCTGCGGCACTCAATAGAATGGCAACTGAGGTGAATCTCTTTTTTTCCAAAGATCACCTTCGCCGTGTCCTTGCGCTTTCCGTGCGTCTTAAAGGGGCAGTCGGGCGTCCTTGCAGTGATCGAGACCATGTCGCGTTTGCTGCCCAACGCTGTGGCGCTATCGCCATTCATGACGTCTTTGTACTTGTGCAGCGGATGATCAGAGTCGATGGCGTCGAAAACCGCAGGCATGAGCTCGCTCACCACTCTCTTCTCTACGACGGTGGGAGCGGTTGGTCGCTGAGATTGACGGGGTGTGTCGGAAACTCCTGAGGAGCGAGTGCTCTTCGATTTGGGATTCGCCTTGAAATATTTTTGCAAATCGGAAAGGTTCTTTGGAACGAGAGCGCGCTCGCCGTCGGGAATGTGAGACACGACATAGTCCGAGTATGTATACTCCTCGTCGGGAATCGTCGCCAGCTTGTCGCACGTGATTCGGACGGGGCGAAGTGGGCGCTGCGGATCCGATTTCTTGATACAACCCAAAAGGCGAAAAGAATTGTCCTTGCCATACGGATTGATGTCGAGGGGCACGCCTTTCTCTGTGCCGCCTTTGTTCGTGAAGAACTCCGCAAATTCAGCATTCTTCGCTTTCAATTTCTCGGTGATGTCTTCGATGATTTGAAGGTGCTTGATGACCTGATTGCTTTGAAAGTGGCCCACGTCGATCAGAGTGACGTGAAAGCTGACCTTCTTTTCGTTCGAGGCTTCCGAAATCCTCCACGAGTTCCGGAAAGTGGCACCGTCCACATCCACCTTGCACTTCGAGCGGAGAGAATCCTCGGCGCACTCCATGAATGCCTTCAAGAAGGCGATTTTGGTTCCCTCGGTCAAGTGTGTGGGATCGCTGTGAAGGTACCACTCGATGTCGGCATAGAAACGCACGGGGCCGGTCAATTGCTCGTATAAGTGGTTGAGGCCGAGTTCGCACAGCCGTGGGAGGAGCTTTTCGGCGAAGATAGCGCAGTCCGTGAAGCTCGTGAAGTTCCTTCGCGTCGCCTTTGTTGAACACGTCTGTCGAGAGGCGGAGCTTGTGGTGGTTGTACTCGGCATGATTTGCGGCCATCGCTTTATTCCTGAAGACTTGGATTTGAAGGTAATCGGGTGTATCGGGGGAAGCATCCGAAGGCGCCCAGATGAAAGACGTGTCCATGAATTTCTTCTCCGGTTTCACGCCTTTTCTCGTGTCGTGAGAATACAGGCTCCTCGCACCCTTGGAGAATCCGCAACCACCGACACAAATAGGAACGTCGGTCCACGCCTGAGCGTCCGTTTGTGAGATTTCGGCGCCATCTTTGCCGGAATCTGGGGGGGTCTCCTGCGAGCAATCCATCACCCAATATTGAGCCGCCCAAGTCTCAGGTGCGAAGGCGTTATAATGGCGTCTTGCTCTAATGGGCGTGCACGTGAATGGTTAAATTATGAGGGATATTTATATGAATGGGAGCGACGCAAATTCACCAAGGTAATCCTCTATCAGCATCAAGCAAAGGGTGACCCGAACATTCGATCGAAAATTTTCTGATCCCCATCCGAACCGGCGGACCTCGTGCACGGGCTCTCCTCAACCGTTGGAATAAGTGACGAGATGGTGGTTGTCAACCTCCACCCCCGTCAATAGTGTCGGGTACCGTTAGTGGTTAGTGGTTTCCCCTCGAACTTCCTTAGGAGAGAGTGAAGCGGTCACTCTAGTTCCGACCCGGAATTTTCATTATTTTACAAGCGGCTACATCGACATCAGAGTTCATTCAGGTGTAAGACTACTATAATATGAAATCGATTTCAACCGCCCCGCTCAGTGTCTATGCAAAGTTCCGAACTAGACTGGAGCACCGTCTTTGCGAGTCACGGTGTAGCATCGGTAAATGTTCTTCAGGTAGGCATCGTCCACCGCCTTGCCGACGTCGTTGGATTGCAGGTGCTCGGCGATGGGAAGCGAAAATTTGTCTAAGGACTCGGGGTCCTCAAGATTAATGCAATGCAGACTCGACTTGACAACCGCCACGGCGTGTGGATCATCCTTTTGCCAAAAATCCGGGTCAGCGTGTCCAACACCGTGAGGGAGTTTGGAGCAGCCTTTCCAAGCCTGGTTGAGGTAGCCAAAGATGAGGACCGTCTTGTCACCGTCGGCGAGGGTCCTTTTGAAATCGTCCCGAGGGAGTGTGTGAATCTGAAAGCCAAGCCTTTTGAACACGGCGTCGGTGACATGGTAGGAGTAGCCGGCTTTCTCCTCGTTGCCAAAGAAATCAGGTTCCATGGGCAATGCGTGTCCGTGCTCGTCTTCACCGCGTTCTCTTTTGAAGGCGGTGGGCTGTTTCTTCATAGTCTCCAAGGCCTTCTTGTATAGGTACTCAGCCGTCTCTTTGCACAATGCGCGTGCCATCGCATTGCTCTTCCCCGCGATCTTAGAGATGGCGTAGGGCACGCAGCCTCCCGGGGGCGCACTAGGTTCGGCTTTCTTATTGCGAGCGGGCCGACGTGGGCGGGACGGGCGTGGTGTTTTCTTCTTGTGGGATACCTCGTGCGGAGGGCGTGCGGGCGACATGTCGATCTCTGGTCGTGAGTGTGCTGGTCAGCGGGGCGATGTCGACGATGGCTCCGGGGAGGCTGCGACATCGGCATGCATATGTCAAGTTTTGGAGAGAGCAATTGAAGAAAATGTGGCCCATTGATACTCCCATGTCGAGAAGAGGAGTGTGCGAAGCGAGATCCCAATTTCGACACCGCTTTACGAACAACAAAAGTTCGTGGCTACCAGGAATTGTGATTCCTAAGCCCCCGGTGTCGATTTTCGGTCAAACGCGACGCACAACACCAAATTGAAGAGGAAAGTTGCACGGCAGGGTTGGAAAGTTGCAAAGCAAGGCGGAAAGTTGAAAGGCAAAGCGCAGCCCACCAAAGAAGAGAAAGAGTCGACTCCTCGGCGCGGGCGGAGCGGAGTTCAGTTGAGGTGGTGTGGCCGCAAGAGTTCAATCGAAGTGATGTGGGCGCAGAAGTTCGGTAGAGGCGGTGTGGGCGGAGGAAAAGTTGAAGGAAGGCGACCAAGATTGAGGAGTTGAAAGGAGGTGGTGCTGCTCAGGAACCGAGGTGTCTGCTATTTTATAGTGCCAGCGGGTAGGCCATCCTTGGTGGATTCGATCGAACGCCACATCGAATCGACAAAAACGCGCATGTCACAATCATATGTCCCGAACGGCGAGTCGCGCCATGCTCGAGCACACTTTTCGTTCCCAAAAAGATTCCGGTAATCGGTAATTGATAAACGAGCGCCACCTCGGCGTGCTTGGCGGGGGAGATCCACTGGGCCAGACAGAGAAAAAGCGCGGGGTGCACGAAAGCGGTAGGAGGTCCTCCGTGGCCCATATGATGTTGTTCAATAAGAGAGCCTTTATCCAAGCTCAAGCGCGTCTCGAGCTCCGCGATAGTTTTTTTTGGTATGCATGTTTTCCATGATTGTATTTCTTCCAACGTCTATCGTTTCTAGCGCAAAACGCATAGACATCCGTGTACTTGTTGTTCAGGCAAACAGTAGTTTTTATCGATGGTACAAATTCATACACCTGTAAATAATCAAAACATATTTTTAACTAAAAAAAGTATTTTTAGCACGGGCCCGTGCTATTTTTACTGTGGTATGTGAGAAGGTAAGAAGCAAGGAATTGAAATCTCGGCTTCTCACATTAGATCCGACGTTTGGCGTCAATCGGAGAAATATCAATCGACGGTCCACATTCGTCGAATGGGATAACCCCTCTGATAGACTAATGCGCGATGTCGGCGACGATCATTCCAAACGTTCGCGGATGCGACATAAACACCCACGCGATCGTTCCAAACGAGCGCGGATAGCGATGATGTGAGCTCGCTAGGTGATGATGATGTGGAACCAATTTTAGTCTAGCGGCCAAATCTCGTTCTTGAGAACCAATTTTGGCCGGGCGGCGAACGTTTGTGTGCTAGGACAAAATGTAGGCATGTAGCAATATGACACGATAGTACAAAGATATCCTTGTCCAATTCGACTTATTGCATACGTATTTGCGTATTGTTCAAATATTGCTTACATCTTCTACCTTCGCTACCCGGCATATCGATAGTTCGATTTTGGCGGAACAAGGTGATTGGTTCGTACCATTCATTACAATCAGGCATGAATACTCGCCGATGGGTCCATCAACCACTGAAATACGCCAAACAAGTAAAAGCTCATACACCGATGATCGCACGCACCGCTTCTGCATCCGGCACCTTGAACCCATCCAAATAAGCTTTATGTTCTTCCGGTCGATCATGCCAACGGCGCACCAGTTCCTTGATGTGAGTATGGGCCTTGGCAAGGTTGATAAAGTTGACTTGCGGGGGGAGATGCCTCATATCAAAGTGTCGCATTTGCGGCAACAATTTGCTCACGGTGTGGAATTGCTTGAAATATCGGCAGGTACCCCCTCGGATGTGTAAAGCCTTCGCTTGGTTCCTGATGAGACGATCGATCCAGCGGCGGTCTTCCCGCGCGCTACTCGAATTTTCTTCTCGAAGAATGCGCCAACGGCGCTCGAAACTCTCGACCACTTCGGAATGCTCGAAGTGCCGTCGAAGCGCATACGCTGTGCACGTCGATTCGTGGGTGTCGATTGCATCGCTCACGCGGAGCTTGGCGTCGGCATACGTTTGCAGCTTCGCGGTCATGCTATCCAGGTCCGCAGGCCAGAGATCGATTGTAATCGCAGAGGGTTTGGGCAACCTCCGCTTCGCCTCGACGTAATCATTGTCTTCATTCCATATTGTGGCGAAGTTTGCGTGGGCACGAGAGCGGACGTGGTCCACCAAGCTTACAGTCTCCACGTGCGGAGAGTTGCGCTCGATGTCGGTATTCATGTCGTGTTTCTCGAGCCATGCCTTCAAAGCGGTCTCGATATCGTTATGCTGGACAGTGTCGTCCTTGTCGACATCGCTAGTCAATCAAACCGCACCTCCGCCATGCGTCACGCGCGCCACGCGTGAATAGAAAACGAAACACACACACAAAAGAAAACCGGTAGATCGATGCCATGCGCGACATGAGTTTCGCACCTTACCTTTGTTCCGGATCGAGTGTCTTCCTCTTTGCGTTGCGGCTCGCACCGCTTGCGCCCACATTCTCTGGCATCGGTGTGGCGTCCGTTATCGTGGTGACGTCTGACATCATCGTGGCGTCCGTCGCCGTCGTTGTGGCGTCCGTCGTCATCGGCGTGGCTTCCGTCGTCGTTCTCGTCGTGGCGTCCGCCATCATCGCCATCGTCCTCTCCGTCGGCGTCGGTGCGGCGTCCGTCGAGAGGGAGGGTGCGCCATATGCCGACGAAGCATCTACATCCGTGGTTGCGGTCATCAACTCCACCGCTCCGCTCCGCGAGCCGGCCAATTGACGAGCCACCCGACGACTTGCTTGCGCACTTCGAGTTTCACTTTGACAAGCCTTGCACAGTGAGACCAATGGTGTCCTCGTCGTACAACCTCCGGGCGGGCGTTCGCATTGGGCGGACACTATATTTTTCGGTAAGACCTCACCGGTGGCATCGTCGTCGTCGTCGTCATCGTTGTCGTCGAGCATATCCATTTCTGCGGCCGTGGCGGCATCTTCGCTTGCTTGGATTGCTTGGCGATCGACATCGGCCTTGCACTCCGCAGACGCCCCTTTCATCATCCACAGGGGTATAGATAGGTGATCATACCACTGATTGTATAAGGAGGGTGCCCGCTCCTTGTTCACGGACGGCTTCCCCCCGCCGGGGACTATGTAGATGCTGCCGTTCCGGCAAAAGGGGCATCCACGTTCGCGTGGGATCTTCGCGGCACAGAGTCCACACAAGCTTTTGCGGCAACAAGAGACAGGGAGCTTGGTCCCAATCTCTCCGCAGCCAAGTTCACACCAAACGAAACGTGGAGAAGCATGCATACTAGAATACGTATCGGTGGCGTTCTCCATCACTCACGCAGTCACGGTGGCTAGTAGGGGTCCCGTTTCCTGCACCGTGTCGGCGGTCTTGGGATTCTTGGTGGATTCGATCGAACGCCACATCGAATCGACGAAAACGCGCATGTCACAATCATATGTCCCGAACGGCGAGTCGCCATGCTCGAGCACACTTTTCGTTCCCAAAAAGTGTCCGACATCAGGGCTGCATAGCTAAAAAAGTGAAAGTTGAAAACGCGCGCGCGTTTTTTTAAAAAGTTAAAACTTTTAAAAAAAAGACGCGCGCGCGTTTGTAAAAAAGTTGGACGGCGAAGGGGATTTCGAACATATCGACAGGGTCCATCCCGAAATTTTGGCGTCAGCTTTCCGAAAAAGTGTCCGACATCGGGCGGATGCATAGCATAATTATCATCGACACGACCTGTCGTCCCCGACCAGAGTACTAATCTCGCCCAACGGTCGTGCTTGACGAAAATGCAAAACACATCGACACGAGGGGTTCCCCTGTCGTCCCCGACCAGAGTACTAATCTCGCCCAACGGTGCTTCTTGACGAAAATGCAAAACACATCGACACGAGGGGTTCCCCTGTCGTCCCCGACCAGAGTACTAATCTCGCCCAACGGTGCTTGACTGCCGTGTGCTGATGGGAACGGGTATTTTCACCGTGGTATGATCGATGCATGACAGCAATTTTTGTTTTCTCAATATCGAGTTGTTTTGCGGACGCGCTTGCCCTGCTCGGTGCTGGCAGTCATGCACATGCTCTTGAAACAATCCGCTGTCAACATAATGATCTCGCAATTAGCGGGTACGACGTTCGGCGGTTTCGAACATGTCTAAATTGCAAGTGTTCAGGTTCGTGCATCAAACTCACGTTCAAACTCATCTGTTAAATGTTTCTTATTTAGGGTTTAGGGTAAGCGTTTAGAGATTCAGGGTTTTAGGGTTTAGGGTTTAGGGTAAGGTGTCCGAGGAGTTTATATGGGCAAGCGCAGACAAAATGCACAAAAACAAATGACACCAGTTTACATTTTTCTACATTTTTTCGATTTTCTACTTAAGTTGCAGGTGTAATACCTTGATGGGGCATCTCGTATAAGTGCTTGTAACTTTTGAAATAGTGCGTACTTCGGCCTGAAACCGTGTATAAAACACGTGGGACACACCGCCCGAATTGCATATCATATAGCATAAATAGCATAAGTTTGCTGATATAGAATTTCGCTTAATATATCGCACGCAATGAATATGTTGTACAGAGGAAATATAGCACGTGGTTTTGTTACATGTAAAGTTGCGTAAACGCGAAACATCGA